>PVJA010008900.1:0-28326 GCA_004027025.1 Myocastor coypus | reverse complement strand
AGAACACAAATTAACGTTCTTCCAGTTTGATTACAGAAGCTTTCAAAGGACGCATCTTCCGTCCTTATCTGAAGCTCACTTCCTGTAGCATAAAGTTGGTAGGGGTGCGGGAGGGAGACCCGCCCTGCGTATTCCAAGTCACCTCCTGGGGAAGTGCTCGGTGGGAGCTCTGAGGGCAGGCTCAGGGTTGCTGGGAATGTGTGGAGGGACGCAGAGTGCTGTGAGGAGCGTGTTTCTGATGGCTGTCATCATGCTGTCCTTTCCAGCTCTCTTTAGTAACTGTCTCCTGGTCTTCCAGCAGAGCGACCCCAGGGAGCTGGCTATTATGGCCCTGGCTTGATGGATAATGACCGGTTCTGAGGTTGGATTTGACACCAACATTTTGCATGACAGCCTCTTGGGTTTTCCTGGCTTTATTGATGTTTTCATTCATGCAGGCTGTAGTATAGAAGTGGGGTGGGGTGCCAAGCTGGAGAGGCCCTTGTGGTGTCAACCCCTGTGGAGCAGTAGCCTAGGTCACTGTGCCCAGAGCTGTCTGGGTGAAGCTTTGCTGTTGGTTGCACTGGAGGCTCTCTGCAGATGTGGGTGGATTCCTCAAGGGTGACAGTCTGCGTTTTCCTTGGAAACTACTTGCAGTGTGTGCAAGTGCGTGTGTGAGTGTGTGCGTGCATGCATGCATACATACATGCGTCTGTCTGTCTGTCTGCTTGTCTCTAATTTAAGAGGCACAGCTGCACAGCTGAGGATGGGACTGGACTCCAGAGGCAACAGGGTCTGGCAGTGTAGCCTACCTAGCCCAGCAGGAGTGGGCGTCTGTCAGCGAAGGGAGGCAGGCTTAGGTGGGGCGACCTGGGTGGCGTCATCCTTAGCAGCACCACCTGCTGCTCTGAAGCCAGTCGCATGGCCATTTTTTAACAACTGTGAGTGTCCAGTGGGACAGATGATTTTGTCTCCTGAGATTCCATAGCATTTGTTGGTTGAAGGGGATTCTGAGGTTGTATTGCTCTGTGACCCCCACCCCCACCAGGGATTGAACTCAGAACTCTGCACTTGCCAGGTAGGTGCTTATTCTGCTGAGCTATCTCCCCAGCTGTCTTGGTGTGTCTGGATCTTTTTCCTGGGGTGCCCCCTGGCAGTGTGCAGGGCCCAGCCCTGTGCTGGAGCCTGGGGAACAGTCAAAGGCAGAGGAGGGGTGAGGACCTTGAGGGTCCCAGGCCTTCCCGCTCTGGAAGTGATGCAGTGCCAGTGCGCGGGGAGCATCTGCACCCTCCATGACCTTGGATGCCTGTGGCTGGTGGGGGCTGAAGCTGCCTCCCGATGCTCCTCTGGGGTGTGTTGTAAGTCAGACGGGAAGACACTGAGCATGAAGTGATCTTGCCGGTGACTCTCCTGCTTGCATAAAGAAATCCCAGCGTTGCTTAATTGGATGTGTCTTTGTTCCTCCAGCTGCTTAAATAAATAATAGCAATGATGGGGTAGTGTTGACCTCAGTCTGCCTCCCTGTGCGGTTGCTTAATACACATTTATTCAGTGGGCGGTGGACACCTCTGAGATGTACAGAGGAAGTTTGGAGATGAAGCCTGAGGTTCACTGAGGTGGACGACATGTCTTTAGGATGTCTGCCTCTGGGTCTCTACCCTCTCCATGCCTGCTAAACTCTTCATTCTCCATGTGCCTTTCTGTGTGAGTTCCTACACTGGGGCAGCCAGAGTCCCAGCAGTTCTGCTTGGTATCTTGGGATCAAGTCCCCCATACACTGTCCTGCCAGCCTGCGTGTGCCACAGATTTTGTCTGTCATCCAGAGCATGAGGTATTTGAAGGTGACCGTGTTCCACCTTCTCCTGTGGGCCTGCGGGGAGGAGTGTGCTGGGCTGGGCTGGGGTGGCAGTTCAGGCTGCCTGACTCCTTGCTGTGGCTGAATGGGGACATCCCTCGTGAGGCAGATTGGTGACCCTCATCATTTCCACATGGTTCTCTGGGGATTGAAGGAAAATGGATTAGGGTTTGCTGCACCACAGCAGCACTGAGAGGGTTGTTCCTTTGGCCTTGGTCCCCACCCTGCCCTGTGCCAGGCAGGCTGCAGGTAAATGAATGCACACACCTAGTTCCCGCTTGATGGTGTCCTAACACTCTTGCTGTCCTGGAGCTTGGAGTGCAGGGTGCCTGCTGACGCTGGTGTTTCCCAGTTGCATTAATAAGGCAAAGCTCAACCCAGACATCCCTTTGAGGATGTGGGCTTCTCCAGTGCGCTCGTCTCCGTGGTCTCTGTGGTCTCCATGGTCTCTGTTTGGCATTCTTCCTCTGGGGCAGGGAGATCTTTCTTAGTGAGTCAGGAGCATAGAGCAGGCTTTCTGGGGAAAGCTCAGGAATCCAGACCTCAGTTGTGCAAATGGGTGTAAGTGTGTCAGCCACTGCCTGGCCTGACCACACAGGGTTGTGCAGAGCTCTGTTGTGAGATGCCCATGGGCAACTTTCACTAGCTACAGATGCCGTGCCCCCGAGGCCATCAGCCTTCTCTGTTTCCCAGAGCTGAGCCACCATCCTGTGCTTTCATCAGGATGCCTGTGTAGTTCCAGATGCCCGTGGGGTGGCTTGTAGTTTTTTCTCATTGTGTGAATGATTCCAGGATTTAAATACTCTGGCCGTTTTTTTGAAAGCTTGCCTTAGGCTGGCTTACAGCAAATTATTTCTATTTGTTGGGATGGAGGGTGGGGGATGGGGACAATTAAGAGAATAATTGTCTCTTGAGAAGAGCTGTGGCGCTGGAGGATTTACTCTTCAGAGAGGCTCTGTGGATTGTCCTAGAGGTGGCTGTGTCACCTCTGTTGAGGCCACCGCGGGGTCGCTGCGGGCCCAGAAGTACCTCCGAGGTGCTTGGGGACGGGCACGTGCTGTTGGTCTGCATCCTCTTATCGGTTTCCCGGCTATGTGGCTGGGATTTCTGCATTCTCTCTGGCTGGTGCCAGGAGAACACTTTTATCATTTCCTGGTGGACTCTGTGCTTCAGGTCACTTCAGGCGAGCCCGCTGAGATCCTGACCTCAGCTCTTAGAAGGCTGCGGGTTTCATGAAGATGTTATCTGACCCCAGCTTGGAGTTCACCTGGGCACAGCCTGGCTGGGAGCAAGGCCTGGAGGATCCTGCTGGGCACAGAGAGCTGGGTGATGGGGTGATGGTCAGGAAGCAGAAGAGAAGCCCAAGTTGGGGAGTGCACCCCTCCCGCTTCCGGACTCTGTGATCTTGTACTGGTTGTAGGGTTTCAGTTCCCTTGTTTGCTAAAGATCATATTCATTTAATTTCCTTAATTTTCTCCTGCAGAACATTATTTCATATGAAATGGCTTTGCAAAACCACAGAGCCATGTTGCGCTTCCTGTGGAAGGAGTGCTAGGACCCTGGCTCCTCCTCAGCTGCCTGCCTGTGCACCGGTCGTGTGTGTGTGTGTGTGTGTGTGTGTGTGTGTGTGTGTGTGTGTGCGCGCGCGCGTGAGACATGGCAGATTATTTGTATTTTCATTTCTTTTGCTTTTTAATCCCTGCAGTGCCCAGGTGCTTTCAAAAAGGGCCTCGGGACACTCGGGTAGCTTTTCCCTCCTGTGAGGCCACTTTTACAAGCTCAGCTGCTGCCCTGTGTTTGCTGGAAGGAGCAATTGACGCCACCCGCATGTGGCTGCTCTACCGCCAGCACTGAGGCTTGGTGTTGCTGAGAGCCAGTGGGCTTCTTCTTTCTCTCTGCTGTGCTATTGAAGTCCTGTGGTGCTGTTGCAAGGCTGGAGCTGCCCAAGCCTGAGTGTCTTTCTTGCAAATAACTGTTGCTCCTCACAGTGGTGACTCAAGGTGAGGAGTGCCCACAGAGAGACCTGACTGCATACATGCTCTGGTGCCAGCGCACGGGCTGCCTTCCAGGGAGGTGCTTTGCATTCAGCATGTGTTTGCGACATGGGCAGTTGTGGTATGTGTAGCTGCTGGCATCTGTGTGCCTGTCCTTGGGGAAGGCTGGAGTTCAGTACCTGTCCACATGTGGCCCTGCTGTTCCTGGACCAGAGCGATGTGAGCAGCTAGTCATGTTTTTATCTAAATCTAAGAGAAGAAGTCTAAAGGTGCATATGGACAGAAAGCAGGTTTGACACAGGATGACTGAAATAATGTCAGTACTTAGCCATTAGTGTCCATGCATTTTCTCCTCTCCATTCTGTCCATCTGTCCATCCATCCATCCATCCATTCATCTATCTAGTTATCCGCCCACCTACTCATTTATCCATCCATCCACCTGCCCACCCACCCATCCACCACTCATCCATCCACCTGTCCACCCACCCATTTACCCACCTCGTCACCCATCCTCCCACCCATCCACCACTTACCCGTCTGTCTGTCCATCCAGTTATCCACCTATCCACCCACCTACTCATTTATCCATCCAACCATCCATCTATCCATCCACTTGCCCACTCACCCACCCACCTAACCACCCAACCACCACTTTTCCATCCATCCATCCATCCATCCATCCATCCATCCACTAACCCACCCACCCTCCCATTCATCTGCCACTCTGGCCTGTGCTTACAGGGTACTTAGCATGTGCAGGTTCTGTACTTGGCATTGCAAATAAGAAGTCAGATAAGACAAAGTCTCTGTCTTCAAGGATTCTGCAGGCCTGGGCACAATGGTTGTTTTCCTAAGTTCGAAGTCTGATTCTTACTTGGCATGGACTTTGATTTTGTTTTGGTTCTCACTGCTTTTGAATTTGGAAAAGGAAGTCATGTAGCCATTGGGCCATTTCACTTGGTTTTAGGCCAAGTCCAGAGCTCAGTTTCATATTTTCCATGACTCTAAGCACAGTGTAAGTGCTGTATCATTGACCAGAGAAAAGGAGGGCAGAAGGGACAGAGCAGAAATGCACCAAACCTTGTGACTAAAAATACGTGAAAATACACAGTAGAGAGCTGTTGCTGCTGTTCTGCTGCCCTGATTGATTGGCTGCCTCTGCCACCATTTTGCTGCTGTTCTGCCACCATGAGCTGGATGCTCTCTGCCTGCTCCACTCAGCCTTGGGCCAGTTGAATATGGAATGAAATCTCTACGAACTGTGAGCTAAATAAACCTTTCCTTTCTTAAAAAAAAAAAAAAAAATACACAGTAGAATTCTTAAATGTTACTAGAAGCGTCATAGTAGATAACTTTCCAACTTGCTTTCACAACACTTGAGTGAATTTAAGTGGCCTAAGCTCCTGCCGAGTCCTGGGTCCCTGGGGTCCTGGCTCGGTGACAGGGCATTAAAAGGAGTGCAGGACATCTTGGGGGTGCTGTGGGCAGTCCTGACTTTGCTCCTCATTTTGCCATTCTCCACCTGTGTGATCTTGGGTGAGTGACTTCACTTCCCTCAGCCTGTTTTTCGTCTTAGCAGACAGGGATGGCGACAGGTTGGTGGCTGTATTTACGTTGTCACATGGGTACTGCGAAATCAGACACTCACAGAGTGCTTAGTGTGGCCCTAGTCAGTAGGGAAAACCTAATATGAGTGGAGCCTCCCTCATCCAGAAATCAAATCTGAAGCGTTCTAAAATCCCCTAGCAGGCAGACAAACATCACAGGTAGAAAATTCCAAGCCTGACCTCTCAGCAGGTCACCCTCCAAACAGAAGCATGCTTCAGATACCATGTAAAGTTACCTTCGGTCAGAGAGGTGAGCTTTATGCGAGACCCAAGGGAACTCTGTTTAGAGTGGGCCCTGTCCTCAAGATTTATGGGATGTGGATATTCCCAAGTTAAAAATATCTGAAATCTGAAACACCCCTAGGCTGAGCCCTTTCAGGTCAGGGCCATCCATCCAGGGAGAGGAGGGATTTAATGGGGTGTGCGAGGCCCCAATAATTGTGGGGCCTTGGTGCTTCCAAGTGCCCTTGTCTGCATCCTTGCCAGAGTGGGGCATGGGAAGATGTGCGGGACAGCACCGCTGTGGTGGCGCCATGTGTCTCCACAGCTGCAGAAGGAGGAAAGTGACCATTGTCCATGGACACCTGACTTGTCAACAGGCCACCGACTCCGGCAAAAATCCACATTTGAAATTAGTTTCAACACATCACAGAGGCAAATCGGCAATCCTGCCTGACATTAGTATTATTGGTTTTTTGAGACTGGATCTCGCTATATAGTTCAGGCTGGCTTTGGACTTAACACATAGCCCAGGCTGGCTTGAATGTAGGGCAGCCCTCTCGCCTCAGCTTCCTGAGCACTGGGGTTACAGTTGTGCACCACCATGCTTGGGTCCTATTACTGTTTTTTTTTTTTTTTTTTAATTTATTTAAATTTATTTATTTATTTAGTCTTTTTTGAGACAGGGTCTTGTTATGAAGTTCAAGCTGGCCTTGAGCTCACTTTTGTAGCCCAGGATGGTCTTGAACTCACACCGATCCTCCTGCCTCAGCCTCCCAAGTTCTGGGATTACAGGCGTGCATCACCATGCCCGGCTTTACTTTTTTTTTAAAGGGCAAAAATCTGTGAGGCAGCAAGTTTATGGCAGTGGGGATTATCTTGACAAATGGATAATCTACTTTAAAAATAAAAATAAAAGGGAATGGGAGGCTTTCTCTTGTTTTTTTTTTTTTTTTTTTAATCCCTTACAGAAAGTTTCTGTATTCTGTTTATAGAGCCTTGATCCTTTGTGACTTATGGAGCCCAGCTGGCCTCTGTGGTAGTAAATTGAGAGCCATGGGGGCAGGGACACTTGATTTATGGACATCTCCTTCCTCAAGTCCCAGGCTGCTTTCTTGGCTGGCCTGGGACTGAAGGCTGTTGGGAGTCTTTAGAGAGACTGAGTTTGCCCCTGCTGGGTGTTAACTGGCTTCCCACTGGGGTCTTATTTGTGAGGGTGCTTATTAGAGGGGCCTTGGCTGGGTTTTAGGGTCCTAGCCAGCATCATCCACTGGGGAGTGTGCGTGGGAGGGTGAGGAGTGGGGGTTGGGGTGGGCCTCTCCTGCTCACCCATCCCTCCACCTCTAGCCATCCTGTACCCCCCAGTGCTCCTTCTTTTTTCTTTTTTTAATCTTTAACTTATATATTTTCTTGGTACAGGGACTTGCTACACAGCTTGTACTCTAGTGATCCTCCTATTTGAGCCTCCCTAGTGCTGGGATTACAGGGGTGTGCCACCATGCCTGGTTTCAGTGGTAGTGGAGATCAAACCCCAGTCCTTGTACTTGCCAGGCAGGCACTTAGACCCCTGAGCTATCTCCCCAGCTCAGCGGTCCTTCTTCAGGCCCCCCACCCCCTGTACCCTCCTCTTCCTGTACGTCCCCACCCGCAGGAACAGCGGGGTCTTCCTAGAGGTGAGTGGGAAGATGAGGCTCTAAATCCTGCAGGAAGGAGAGATCAGGCCACAGAGGAGAGCTGGGACTGCACAGGTGGCAGGTGGCCTCAGGGGATACCACACCTGGAAACCTTATCTCCAGGCCCCTAGGGGAGAGAGTGGCTCTGTTGTCAGCCTCTGTCCTGCTGCTGGTGGCTTTTGTGGTGACCTTATGGAGTTGAGGAATCTCCAGCCCTGGGCATGGGTGTCGCCAAGGCTGCTGGTTGCTTTTTCTTTTTAATGTATTTAGTACAGGGTGTCACTGCACAGACTGGACTTTCACTTGCTGTTTCTCAGCCTCCCAAATCCTGGGATTACAGGCGCACGCCTCCATGCTCAGGCTCAATCACTACTAGCCTGGGGGTGGGGCCAGTGTGGCAGGCTAGGGATTGAACCCCCATCCCTGTGTCTGCCTAAGCAGGTGCTTTAATCCACTGAGCTGTCTGGCTGGACCTTCTGGTTGCTTTTTCAACATTGGACAGAAATCCTATCCCTTGCCTGCTGAGCGACAGGGGAGCAGAGGAAACGCTCTGAGAATGAGTCCCCATGTGGCTTGCACGGGGGAGCGGGAGCTAATCCTGAGTTGTCATCAGCGGAGCGGACTTTCATTCATAAAACCTTGTGTCAGGAAATGCCATGTTCTCCCAGCAAGAATTGGCTGGGAGGTAATCAGTGGCCTGTCTTCTTTCTACCACAGTGCTTATCTTTAAATATCAGGAGAGGCCAGGCATGGTGGTGCGCACCTGTAATCCCAGCAGTTGGGAGTTCAAGGTCCACCTGAATTGAGTAGCAAGACCCGTAGATGGCTGGGTATGTCTCACAAGCCTGAGCCCAGCCTGAGCAACTTAGTGACAGGGGCTGAGGGTACTGCTCAGTGCACATGTTCTGAATTCAGTCTCGGTGCCCGTCCCCCACAGTAGGGGATGGGAGGTGGGCAAGGCCTGGGAAACCCCCCACTGAGCACTGGGGGGGGTCTGTTCAGTCCCTTCTCTCCCCTCCTCTCAGCCCCATGTAGTCTCCCTCAGAGTCCTCTCCTGGGGCCACCTCGTTCCTCCTCTGTGACGTCTCTGGCTTGGGCTTGCAGTGCCCCCTGCCAGGACCAGTTCAGTAGCTGGCCGGCTGGCCGCTGAGTCCCTGCCTGCCCCCTCTCTGCTCCACACGTGGTTGCCCAGTGCAAATCTGGGTCACTAAGAGTCTATTTCCTGGAGTTGGGGGCGTGGGGTCCACGTCCTAGGTGGTGACCCTGTTACTCTCAGGCAGAATGGCCGCCTGTTGTCACTGTGACTCAGCACCCCTTTGACGGTGGAAGAGGTCCCCTTTCAGGCTAGCACTCTGAGCTGTACCGAGTCTGGGCCTGCATCTCTGTCTGACCCTTCTCTCTGGCTTCCTGTTCAGCAGCCCTGAAGGTCCCTTTGGTCTTTCCAGCGTGGTTGCTGAGCCTCAGCCTGAACCTCGAGTTCACAGCTCCCCACTTCCTGTAGCTAAACGAGCCCCAGCCATTACTAGGAATTAGCCTCTGGTTTTAAAATGTTATTGTGGTTTTTGATTGGTTTGTTGTTCGATCCTAGAGGTGAACCTGGACTTTCACACTGAGCTCCATCTTAGCCCTTTGTTTTTTTCTTTTGAGGTGGTGTCTCACACCGTTGCCCAGATGGGACTGAAACTTGCAGTCCTACTGCCTCAGCCTGTCCAAGTCATCTAGTGCCTGGGATGACAGACACTGTTTGTTTCTACACAATACCCTGGCTTTAATGATCCTCCAAAATCTGTAGGTGCCAAAGTCAAATCTTCACACATCCAGTTATTTTAAAAATAGTTCAACCAACGGAAGTTCACCACCCAATGGCCTGCTTACGAGTGCACAGGTGTGTGGGCTTCCACCATCATCCCGTGGCCATCCGTGACACAGCAGGCCCAGCTGTAGAGCCCTAGGCTGTTGCCTGCCCTCAGCCCCCTCCCCCAGGCTCTCCTTTGCGCACACTCCCTCAGCATGGCCTATGACATTCACCAGATCCACGAGGTGAAGGTGTTCAAAGGTGGAAAACATGGGAACTGGCAAAGTGGACAAGAAGAGGTGGGACAAAACCATGGTCAACCAATAAGATGATGAGTAAACTGGATTGTTTACTTAATCAGATGGATCAAATGGGGAAGTGAAGTGAGTTACATAGCAAGGCAGTGTGAATGCAGAACGGGGGCTTTCAGTTGGGGGTTAGTGAGTCTTCCTGGCTTCTTCAAGGTGACCCATACCTAGACCAGTCCCTGCTGCCATTCCTAGGGAGAGACATGGGTGCAGTTGCTGAATCTGGTTCAGAGGTCTGGCCTCGGCAGAGGCGCCTGTCTTTCCTCTAGTTGCAAGGTGTGGTTTTGTTTTCACTTCACAGCAGTGGTGAGGTGTGGACAGCGCCGGGATTCTGGATGTTTACCTTTCAGTCATTCTGGACATGTGACACAGCACAGTGTCAGGGGAGAGTCCAGTTTAGTGACTCCAGGCAGTGAGGGTCACTAGGACCTCAAGGCTTATCAGAGGGTCACACGCCCTCTCCTTAACCTAGACTGAAAGCCCCAAATGCAGAAACATGCCAAGGAGCGTGCCTTGATGTTACTGGAATCACAGATTCTTCTAAGTGTGTTTGCTTCTGGTCTGCGCTTCCCAGAGACCCTCGAGGGGCTGTGGCAGGGCCACTAGTACATGTGGGGGGGGCCGGAAACTTGGGCACCAGCTGCGATCACTGATAAATGTTTGATGAAAGGTGAGGCCTTGGAAAGTCCCCAGAGCCAGCGGCTGTCCCGAGAGGACAGCAGCAGGAGTCTTGGAGGTTATAGCCTGAGCCCTGCTTACTTACCTAAGTCTCTGTGGGGGTGACCAAGGCTGGCAAATGCACCCTCACCCTGAAATCCTTGCAAAGAAAGCTGCCCATAATAATGGAAGGTCAGGCTGTGCAGAGACACTTTTTTTTTTTTTTTATGGGGAAAGGGAAAATTAAGATGCGGCCTCCCCAAGTGTTTGGCTGGGTTCCTTTTGAAGTACTTGAGCTCTTTTTCCTTCACCGTGATTAGCATCATGGTGCTGCAGAATTTTAAGGAAAAATCCACGGAGTTAGTAAATGAACATATTCAAGATCTCCAAGAGGAATTTAGTTTCTTAGCTTAGAATATGGTTTTCAGGAAGGAAGTAGAATGCTGGGGTACATATCAGACTCTGCCTCACTTCAGCTTTCATAGGTGACAACAGATGAAGAAATCTAGCCTGAAATGCTCCCTGGTTTCTCTTCAAGCCTTCTCTTCCTCCTCCTCCTCCTCCCTCTCCTCCTCCCCCTCCTCCTCTTCTTCCTCCTCCCCCTCTCCCTCACACTTCCCTCCTCCCTTGAGCCAGCAAAATAGGACCAGAACAACTCCACCACACTGAGATTCCAGGTTGCCATGACTCACTCTCTGATGGCGGCTCCCCCAAGGAAGGATTTCACTGAGTGACTTTTAAATCTGTTCTTGTCATGTTAAACCATGTTCCCACAGGTAGGTTGATTTCAGCGATCCCACCAAGTGGGTGAGGAAGTCCCTATTCTCCATGGGTGTCCTCCAGGAAGGAAGGACTCGGCATGCATTTTGTCGAGGGCTGCTCCTGTGTGGCTGTGGCCGCCTGCCCTGGAAACTGCAATCTCGTGTCTGCTGGGAGCGCAGCTCAGGCAGATCCCTCGCTTAGCCCACGTGGGAAGAAAGCCAGTATCAAAGCCTGCTGTGGGAGAGTTGGGGGATTTCATTTGCTTGCTGATTTATTATGTGGCAGGGCTTCAGAGCTATGGATCCTTTTGTTTTCTTTGATGCGGGAGCTCATTCATTCTTTCAAGACAGCCAGGTTGCCAATTAGTTCCATCACCCAACTTCTTAGGAGTCAGAATTCCAGGACAGTGAAACACTGTGCATCTGCGTTTCTGTTACATCAGCCTGGGCCTTCAGTCAGTCCTGGTTGGAGCTGTTTCTCCAGGTGAAAGTGCAAGGCTGCTCTTAGGTCTGAGGATCCTGTTTCCACAGGCCGCTCTTCTCCCTTTGGGGGCCCTGGGCTCAGTTTCAGTTTCAGTCCTTTCCTTAAAATTGTGTTTCCTAGTACATGTTTGCAGTGCCCAGCTCATGGCCCGCGGTGCTCATGTGGCTCTGTGCCTCTTTCAGCATCGGAACCTTCTTTCGCATGCCTTTCATTCTCCTCTCCCTCACTGCTTTCTTTTGATTGAAAGGATCCATCTCCCTGTTTCCTGTTACCTGTCTTTCATCTTGCTCTTTAATTTATTTACACTTTGGGCTTCTCAGATGAGAGAAGCCATGTGATACTGAAGTTCGTGTGTCTGATTTATTTCGTTTGGTCTGAAGGCACGTCTGTTTTCCAGGAATGGCCCAGGCTTACCCCTGATGGTGGAGCAGTGCTCCGTGGCATGCGAGCAGCTCATCTGCTGATGGATGCATGGGCTGTTTCCAAGGTTTAGCTGGGGTGAGCTGTGCTGCTATAGATGGGGTGTGCTGTCACTGTGCCTCAGAGGGATGGCATATCTCCTGGATTTCTAGGCTGAGTGAGGAGGGGACAGAGGGCCTCAAGGTATCAGAGCCCACCACCATCCCTGTCCCAGGGCCCCACGTGGTCCCTGGGCTCCATGAATCGTTGTGCATGGGCCTCCTCTGCAAACTGTTAAAGTGGCCAGGTCCTCATGGCTGGGGCTTCTGAGGGTTCTGCTCTGCAGTCCCAAAGAGGCCAAAGTCCCCAGAGCCCTCAGGCCAGGTCCCAGGTGGACTGCTGTCTGCCTTAGTGCCCCTTGCACAGCCTTGAAGCCTTGGACATGTCCCTTCCTGTCCCATTGCTGCGGTGGCCTGGTGTCTGCTAAAACTGAACCCGTGTGGGCTCAAGTGCAGTGGGTATGGAAGGCTCCCTCCTTATGTGTTCATGATGACATTCTGTAAACCAGAGGCGACCTCAGAGATGTTTCCTAAGCAGCATCGGGTATTCATTTCAGGCGCTAGAGCCAATTAAATGTGTCCTCGAGTTTATACGTAGGCATATGAAAGAAATCAGAGCCATGGGTTCAGTGTTAATAATGAGCAGATTGCTCTGGAGTCCCATGTGCGGTGTAACTGGGCAGGCTTGTGTTCACTTTCCAGGCCTTCTGCGAGTTCAGCCCTTCCTGACAGGGCAGATCGGCTACTTTGGAGAGTGTCCACGTGTAAGAAATGATGAGGACTAACTTGGTAAAGTCTAGCTAGCCATTCCATTCGTTGTTTTCTCACACAAAATCAAGGGCAGGCTGCTGGCAGGTCTCCTGGCCTGGCAGTGACACGCAGAAGGTGGGTTGGGGACATCTGAGAGGCAAGGGCTTCCCAGAGCTGAGCAGCTGTGGTGTGGAGGACGATAGTTGTGGCTCCTTCTCCCTGCTGTCAGGGCAGAGTGTGGCTTATGATTTCGTTTCAGTCTGGCACTAATGTTCATGGACCTAGGATTCTGGTCCACTGCAGCCCCCATGGACCTCTTGGGAGTTGATGCTTTGGGCCACGCACACAGCCCCTCTGCTGGGAGATGTCAGCAGGACCCTATTGGGCCCCCCTCACCCACACAGCACACCCAGCTCCCCCTCTCCCCATTTACCCACGCTATCCCAGGTCATCATGCTTTGCTGCAATCCTCAGATCTAGCAGAGTGCAGCTTTGGGATTGTGACAGGACTGCGCTGTCCTGGCTCCCTGATGCTAAGTGGCTGCATCTGGTGCCTGGCTGTCCTCCTCTGCTACCCAATTTACCAGGGAGGAGGAGAGCATTTAGAAAGTGTCTTCCGGCAGCCAAGCAGGCGGGGTGGTGGTTGTTATGGCGATGAGTGATGTTCCTGTCCTACCTCCTGATTGGTTGAGCCTCCTGCTGCTTCCTGCTCTGCAATCCCTTCTCCAGGCCCAGGCAGGTGTGCTGGCTGGTGGGGTGGTTGCGTAGCAATTGACAGCTTCAAGGCCTCCCTCAGTCTCTGGGGATTCTGAGACCGGGGCAGCAGTGCTGATAGGTTCAGTGCATTCCAGAATCACATGAAGCATCAGGCTCAAGTAAAGGCACAGTCGTGTTTGGCTCCACACCACATTGCACATAGGTGTGTGGGCTGGACAGGGATCATGCTGAGCCAATCCGAGCTGCTCCATCTGGCTTACAATTTCCATCCTCCTGGTACTTTGCAAGGCTGTGGACAGCCCAGGTGCCAGGCTCCACGAGGTGCTCAGCTTGGCTTCCCTGACACCTGGTCTGGGGAGATGGCTGCAAGAGACAGCCCAGGCCACAGCCAGCCTTCGGTGCCTGGCATAAATCACCTCTGCCCTTGCAATTGGGTAGCTGCGGAGTTTCCACTAACGGTTTCCAGCAGCCCAACTTAATAATGCCTCACATTCCCCGGGCACACTGGTCATTGTGGGTCAGGGCTGGTCCAGTATTACACATGGGAGTGCAGAACAGAGAGGCCAGGGTGTGCTTGTCCTATCTTGTGCACATCGGCGCTCATTGTGGCCACCTGTGGTGCCGACCCTGATCCTCTGGCTGAGTGGTGAGTAGTCAGTACTGGTCATAGTTGGTGGTTAGTGCTAGTAATAGTACTGGTAGTAGTAGTAGTAGTCATAGTTAGTGGTTAGTACAAGTAGTAGTCAGTACTGGCCATAGTGGTTAGTACTGGTAATATTACTGATAGTAGTTCGTGGTTGGTACTCATACTAGTATTGGTAGCAGTTAGTGGTTAGTACTGGTCATACTGGTTAGCACTGGCAGTAGTACTGGTCATAGTGGTTAGTACTGGTAATAATACTGAGTGGTTAGTGGTTAGTACTGGTTATAGTTAGTGGTTAGTACTGGTAATAGTGGTTGGCACTGGTAATAGTGGTTAGTACTGGCAGTAGTTAGTAGTCAGTGTCCTAGAGCTGCCCTTCCACCTCTTTATACTACATTCTTTGGGAGGATGTCACTCTGTGCAGCCCACACGTGGCCAGTGTGTTCACGACACTCTCTCACTTTCACTGGCCTTTGTGCCGACCCTTTCTCTGTGCTATGCCCTGTCGACATCCACTTCTTTTCCTTCGCCACTGGGATGGCCATTCCCTTGCCTGTGCAAGCAGCCCAGGTTATGTGGCCCAGTCAGTGGCACATGGGATCGGCCCCCAGTGTCCTTGCCTGCTGCCCCCAGTGTTGCAGTCTCATCTCTGGGCAGTGTTCACTGGCTGTATTCTGAAAAGTGCTAGTTTTTGAGCAGTGGGGGCCTGGGAGCTCAGGCAGTGATGCCGAGGAGGTCTCACCTAGGTGCTTCTTCTGTTGGAAGGTGGTGTCTCCAGATTTATCCACACCATAAACCAGTTCCCCAAGCAGCCACTGCTGTTGCCCTGGTTTCACAGGTGGGCGTAGGCCCTGAGGCAACAAGAACAGGTGCCTGGAGTGGCCTCCTAGCTCCGTGCAGTGCCCGGCGGGCGAGCGCCTGTGGGAAGCAAAATACCAGCTGTGCCTTTCTTTTTTCTGAGTACCGGGAATCAGAATGCAGGACCCCTGTGCTTGCCTGTCAGGCGGGTGCCTTGCCACTGAGCTGCATCCTGACGTCAGCGTGTTTTCCAACCACTCTTCCCCATTCCCCAGGAGCTGATAACCCCACTGTGAGTCGGGGCTTTGGAGCACAGGAGCTCTGTGCGTCCCTAGAGTGACTGTGGCAAAGCTGTTTTACTGTTGACCTCCTATCTGCTGGAAGGGAAGTGAGTGGTAATGATATCGATGCCCCCACTGGACAGGCTTGTTGCCTGTGCATGCCAACGCCCTGAGCCCTGCCACTGGGCCACCAGGGCAGATCACTGGTGACTGTGGTCCCTCTTCTTCCTGGGTATGCCCTCACCTGCAGGATTTTTTAAAAATTTCAAAATGCTGACTAGCATGTGTCCTCAGTATACTGTGACCACCGCCATCACCAGGAGCTGGCACATGCACATGACACACCTTAATCCTGTTTTTGTCCCCTCCAGTCCTCCATCTCTCAGTCTCCTTGCCATCTGCAGAATCACCTGGGTGATGTTGACCCAGGTTCTTGCTGCAACAAAATCAGAAGCCATTGACTCCATGTCAAGGGCCACTGTGCATACATGCAGGTGTGTGGGCCTTGGTGTGTGGCAGCCTTACCTAACCGTGTGTGTGTGCACATGTGTGCACATGCACTTGTGTATGTGTGTATGTGTGTGTGTGTATGTATAAAAGAGGTGGGGTGGAAACTGAACTCTCATTCTAAGATGTTACTTCCTGAGTTTAGGTTGAAGTGAGGCCAGAAACATGTTTTATTCCTTTAGAGTGTTTTTGGTAGCCAAAGCCAAGAGCCTGTGGCAGAAAGTGAACAATGGCTAGAAGGTGGCCCCGCAGTGCTACAAGGGTCAGACCCTGCAGCTTGTCAGAGTGAGGATCCAAACGCAGGGCTTAGATTTTTTTATTCCACGCAATGTTTTTGAAGTAGGAGCAAAGTCTCCAGGATTAGCAGGCCTGTACAAAAGGAAGTGTGTCATATGCACGCATATACACGCACACACACATGCGTGCATGCACTGTGATTTAAAGAGTATAAAAAACCTAGCCACGCTGTCTTCCTAGGGTGATTGGCTGGCAGACTCCGGGGTCTGCTGCAGAGTGGCCCCATGCCTGTGATGTTATCGTTTTAGGTGGCAGCCAGCTTGGCAGGAGACCCTTGTCATCAAGTGTTCGGCTTGGATACAATGTCCATGATGGTTTTTTTCCTTTCATTATAACAAAAATAACAGGGATATTCTCTCTCTCTCTCTTTGAAATTTTTATTCAGAGACAGGAATAAAAGACCTCCTGCATGGGTCTTCCAGGTAGCTGGGATTTCTGGCTGCAGCACTTAGCTTCCCGCGTGGCAAGGACAAATGCTCACATGCTGAGCTTTACCACTTCTTCAGTGGCCAGTATGTGTTGGGAGGGCGAGCTGGGGCTGCCACCTCTGGTCCATGCCCCTCTAGGCACCGAGTGTACTGAGTCTGTCTGCAGCACCCTTGCTTTGGACCCCTCTGTGAAGCAAGTGGGAGCAGGGTGAGGCAGGGCCGAGATGTGGGTTTCAGGTGAGCTGACGAGCTAGAATACAGAGGACTGCAGGAGACACCACCCGCTTTTGACTTACTAGCAACTTTTAAGACTTTTTGTTTTCAGCTTGGGGGGGGGTGTGGGTTGGGGTCAGCAGGGGGCTCCCTCTCCTCTATTGAGGAAGGAGAGGCTGGTATTGATGCTGCTGAGTGTGGAGGATGTGCTAACATCCACTTTAAAAATGGTTGATGTCCAGCTGGATGTGGTGGTGCACACCTGTGATCCTAGCACTCGGGAGGCTGAAGCAGGAGGATGGTTGTGAGTTTGAGACCTGCTTGGGATACAAAGTGAGCTGAAGGCCAGCCTGAACTGCATCAAGAGACCCTGTCTCAAAAAGACAAAAGCAAACAAAAAACTGGCTCACCTCCAGCCACTGTGGGAAGCAACATTGCCTAATTAAATAGAAGTTGGTGTGATCCACTGACCCCATGTCCATTACACACCCTAGGACTGGGTCTGTCCCCTAAACAGGTTTGGGAGCTACATGCACACCCACTCTCATGCCCAAGGGGCCAAAGGGTGGAGCTGTGTGAATGTGCCTGGGCAGGAAAGTGGGGGGTGGAAGGTGCCCGCTAGGGTGAAACATAGCGGCACTTCACAGGGGGCAAATTCTGGTCCATGATACAGTGAGGGTGACCCTTGAAGACTGGATTGGAGGAGACACAAGCCAGGCACAGGGGCCGAGCGCTGTGTGGGTCCCCCACTATGTGGGGACCGTAGTATGGCCAAGATTGTGGCAACAGGTGGAGAGGATGTGGGGCTTACCGGCTAGGGATTCGGGGTTCACTTGTGCAAGGTAGGAAAGCCTGGGAGGGGGCTGTAGTGATGACCGCACAGCAGCGTGAGTGCGTTCAGTGCTGTCGAGCTGCACGCAGGAAGTGGCTAAATGGCCGGGTGTGGAGGTGTATGCATGACCCCAGCACTCAGAGAGGCTGAGGCACGAGGATCTTGAGTTCATATTCAGCTGGGGGAACCTAGCAGCTTAGTAAGACGCTGTCTCAGTCCCCCAAAGCAGGCAGACCAACAACACAAACTGGGGCAGTTGCTCAGGCAAAGGCTCTGAGTTCAGTCCTCCCTGACATACACGCCCATGCCACCCGCCCCACAGCATAAAAATAGCCAGTCTCACATTAAGCACAATTTCTATACTTTTGAAATGCCCCACATTGACACCCACTCCTTCACACAAGCCCAGGCCACTTGGAGAAAAATGTCACAGGCTAGTGTCGCTGATGTCCAACAGGCCCTGTACCAGGAGCCATTGTTCCCAGAAGAAGGTTCTAGAGACTTGTGGGAGGAGACAGTGGCTGCTGGCAGGTGGGAGAAGACACTCCTTATGGCGTGTGACCTCTCCTGTCTTTTGGTTTTGTGCTGTGCAGCTGCATTGCAGCCATGTTGCCAACTCAAAAAGACTTCTTTGGATCAAGCAGTGAGACTGTGAAGGGAGACACGGTTCCAGCCCAGGGTGTTCCTCCCTCTCCTTGCAGCTCTGCCTTTGTGACCCAAGCACTGCTCAAAGCCTTTTCTTGCAAACCATCCCACCGGGGACTTCAGCATAAAAATTTTGGAGAGAGGCTGGGCATGGTGATTTGTGATCCCAGCATTCAGGAGTGGGGGCAGGAGAATTTCTGAGTTCAAAACCAGTCTAAACTATGCAGCAGAGACCTTCTCTCAAAACAAAACAATGTAAAAGAGTCTGGGGAACAAAACAGCTCAGAAATGCTGGATGTGGTGGTGCACCCCTGTAATCCTGGCACTTGAAAGGCTGAGCTAGAGAGAGAGAGAGAGAGAGAGAGAGAGAGAGAGAGAGAGAGAGAGAGGGAGAGACAGAGAGAGAGATCCAGAACTAGCCGAGTAGCCCCTGTGCTAAGTAACTTGCTTAAGGTTATTGAACCCCATGTGTTTGGCCTCATCTCTCATCACCCAGTTGCTGATCTTCCTTCCCAGGTTCTTGTTAGCTGTTGATTAGTGTCTGATCAACCTAGCGAGGCATGGAGGCATGGGAGTGCTCTGGGTTTAACCTCAGTGCATACTGAAAAAGGGACTGAGAAAGGGGTCATGAAACAAGCTCCAGATAAGGCACCTGGTGGTGAGTTCCAGGGAGGGGAGACATTCCCACCCCTCAGCCGTGTCCCAACCTGGTGGTGACTGCAGCTGCACGCGGCCCAAACCAAAACAAAGCAAAAGAAAACATGCAAAGACAAAAGTCAGAGGCCAGTGCGTGGCTGCTCTTTGATGCCTGGCTGCCGCCCAGGGCAGGAACCCAAACTTGCCTCGGCAGATACAGCCCCGGGCTTGAGCTGCCGCGGCTTGGGTTTCCCAAGCAGACGAAGGCTTCCTGTGCGGAGCAGGATTTCTGATCTCTGCATCTTGCACAGAGACAAGAGAAACCGAGGGGAGAATTCGTGCTTTGTATTCACAGATTTTATTTATAATAAAGTACTAGAGTCTTCTGGCCTCTCTGGCAAATGCTGCTGTTTTCCTCGCACTGGAAACAAGCACTAGTTTGTATAACGGGGCCAAGTGAGTGTGGGGTTTCCCTGACCCTGTGAGTAAGTGAGTGAGCTGGTCCCAAACAAGCCACACATCCCCAGGCCTGAGGGTAGGCCATCAGGACCAGAAGCAGCCCAGAGCCTGTAGCTCCAGGAAGGCAGCAGGCAGGCAAAGGAGCAGATGGGGCTTCCATTCCTCAGCGATGGGAACCTGAGTATGGGAGGCACGACGGGGCTTGGGCGCCATCAGCAGAGGGCTGTGTGGCCCTGCCTCTGCTTTGCCGACACTTCCGTGTTGGCAGCTATCTGTCTTGCAGTACAGGAGCTCGTGTTGCAAGGCTTGGGTTTATATTTGGTTGCTCAAATTCTGTGGCCTGGAGCATATTTATTTAATCTCCTTTGGGTTTTCATTTCCATATCTTGAAAGTGTCTAGCTCATGAATTCATTACAAAGATTAATTTTTTTTTTTTCCTGAATTAAAAGAAAGCATCCTGTTGCTCCTGCTCCTTGCTGCTGCATGTAGTCGATGCCTGGAGCTGTAGCAGCTCTCTTGTGTACGTGAGGTATGCAGCATGGGGGCAAGCTGCCACGGAAAGGATGATGGACTGAAAGGGTGGGGCTGCAGGGTCCTTGGAGACAGCTGGTGGCCAGGACAGACAACCTCTGGACTTTCTGAGGACCTCTGACCACAAGTGTTGGACTGGTGCGGCTTTGTTGCCAGCTGTAAACTCATTATAGCCATGGCCATGAGTGTTCACTCTTGGGCTCCCAGGGAAAACCTAACACAATGCCCCCTACATTGTAGATGCTTCATGGCTTATGGTAGGAAGATGGGTGGTTGGAAAGAGAGTAGCAGGAAGGAAGGACAGATGGATTTGTGAGCTGGTAAGTGGATAACAGCTCTCTGGGAAATAAAGGCCTGCTGTATGGCACTTGCTGGTTTCCATGGTGTCAGTATGTCCGTCATGGCTGATGTCAAGGTACTAATGTGGTAGCACTGTGCTCAGTCCTGGGAAGAGGTCCACATAGTTGGTGAATCCTATTCCAGATTACTGCCAGGACAAAGAAGAAAAGGAGTGAAAAGGAGGAGTCCAGTAGTGTTAATAACTGTAATAATGGTAACTGCATTGGCAGTAGGAATGCTTAACATTTGAGGAGTGCATACTGTGCTTTGTAGTCTGCTCCAAATTCCTTGTTCTCTTTGCTTCTAATTGGCCAGTGGGAGTCATGTGACCTGGCCTAGCTGCAAGAGAGGCATGGAATGTTTTGGGCACAGGGTGATAGCTGGCTGGCTTGCTGAGCGTTCTTGTGTGTTACTGATGAGAGCGGGGCTCCTTGCCTCCCTGACACAGGTAGGGGCCTCGGTTCCAGGAGAAAGGTTATGGAGGGCTAGACAGGAGAGGAGAGGCTTTTTTTTTTAAAAAAAAAGCAGAATGGAAGTTGCTTTGCAATGCCTGGAGCACTGACTTCCCATGACCTGGGGCTGAACTTTTTCTTAAAGGGCCAGGCATGGGCCTTCTGGCATCGCCAGGCTATAAATAGTGTCTATCCACCAGGCTGGGCCGTGTAGGTGTATAACACAAGAGCACCTGAAAGCAACCAGCAGGTAAGTCCAGGAGGCTGTATCCTGTGAGACTCCACAAAGGGAAGGATCTGGGCCTGGCCCTCATTGGCCAGCCTTAGATCTTGGGGTCCTGGGCGGATTGGAAGCCCCCTCCTGCCAGTGTGGATTGGGCGGTGTTGCAGAGTCAGTGTGTGGTTTTGCTAAGAGATCTTTCCCTGTGGGAAGAAATGTCAAGAGGGGTAGGAGGGTAAAGGACCTGGACTACCCTTCCCCAGTGGTGGCGCTGAGGTGGGCGAAGAGATGCAGGGAGTGTTTGAGCTCCTTCCTGTGTACGTGTTGCAGGCTCACCTGGGCCGCATGGCCTTTGGACTCCAGCCCGGGGCCCTGGCCCATTTCCTGTCATCTTGTGTGTTAGCAGGTGGGCTGGCTAGAATTTAGCTTTCCTTCAGAGACCTCATGATTCTGTTTTCTTCTTTCTAATCATGTGGAGAAGAGGCGCGTGTGGCCGGCACATGCCGGATACCCTCCTGCCATAGCTTATCCTCCTTGAGGCTTGATTATTCCACTGCCTTGAAGTGCGGTTGGGAGTCCCCAGCCTCCCAGCCCTCTGAAGAAAGGAGTGGTTTCTAGCTCCCCACAGACTGTGGCTTCCCCGCAGAGCTCAGCAAGAATGAGTAGCATGCAGCTTCCCGTTGTGCCAGCCTGTTCCACATGGTAACTCAGAGGACGTGTGGGGCTAGGTGGTGGCTCTGGGTCTCATGCACCAGGGTCCCCATAGCCAACAGTGCAGTTCTGCAGAGGTGGGTGGTGGGCTTATGCTGTGTGCCCAGGGTCCGCTTGCTTTGGCACTTGAGTATGGGGCGTTGATCTAGGCAGCAGCTCAGCTTCCAGGATGAGAGCCTGCTCCCATGGCCAGAGGCCCTTGCTTTGGATCCTTTTGGGTCTTGTGGGGTCAGCAGCCTTCTCCTCCTGCCCATGCAGTGCCAGCCTCACAGATGGCAGAAGCGGGACTTGCATGCCACACTAACTGCAGCTGTCACTGTTCTCAGAGGTGCCCCTTGGGGGAAGCCTCACCAGGTGGTGGTGTGTGTAGCAGGCCTGTGCAGGGTGGTGGCCATTGGGGGCAGTTGCTGGGTCTGGAGCCTCCCAGGAGGCTGAGCAGTGTGGTGAGAACTGGCGGGGGTGGGGGGGTAAGGTGTGGTGGCTGGCAGCTCCTTCCTGCTGTGTGGTGGGAGCCATGGGGTGTGCTGGGGCTGCAGCTGGAACTGGAGAGCCTGCCTGTCTGTCCCCCCTCCCTCCTTTTTCCACCTTCCTTCATTCACCCCACACGTATTCTGGGAAGACCTGTGTCCTTGTACCCCTCTTAGAATAGCCTTTAAAAAAATGAGTAATAAATGCTATCGAGGATATGGTGGGTGGGAATGTAACTTACCACAGTCGCTATAAACAGTAGTATGGAAGCTCCTCCAAACCCCCAAATAGAGCCACTCTAAGATTCCTCTGTCCTACTTCCAAGTGTGTGGCTGAAGGAAATGAAGCACATACTGCATTTCTTGTGGTACTGTTCGCAGTAGCTGAGGTATAAGCTCAGCCTAGGTGCCCATCAGCAGATGAATGGATGAAGAAAATGTATGTGTGCAGGGTGGAGTACTACACAACCATAAAGAAGGCGGACATTGCCCTAGTTCCAGGAAAATAGAACTGGAGGACATCGTGATATGGGAGACGAAGGGAGACACACAGATAGACAAGTCTCACGTGTTTTCTCTCATATGTGAAACTAAAGAGAAAGGAGACCTGAGAGCAGAAGACACGGTGGAAGGCGAAGGGGTGGGGCGCAGGAGAGAGGCGGAGCCACGCCCTGTATTCATTCTCTCAGCCAGCCATTCATTCCTCCTTGGCACATCCAGAGCGAGGCCAGGCACAGGGTCCCACTGTCCCCACAGGGCTTTGTCAGATCGACCGCCCTCAGTGAAGCACCTTGTGGTAGGAATTTAGGCTTGGGAAGGGTGAACTTAATGGCTGCTATTAAAACCCAGAAAACAGGGTAGACCTGGAAAATTCCGACATGGGGTGGGGAGGGGTAGTCACGCCCCAGCAGGCGACGCCACCACTTTCTGTTGGGGTCAGAGCATAGACAGCCGACTTGAACTCGACCCCTGCTTACTGAGGGGCCTTGGCTTGGCCACTAGACTGGACAGCTTGGCATCTGCAGCTGATGCCCTGCCTCTGTTTGTCTGCGTGACCTGGAGCTCTTTGCGAGCCGCCACTAAGCTGTCTCCCACTGCGGTCCAGCCAGAGCCCCACGCCATGCCTTGTGTGACTGGGTCTGAGCACAGTGCTGGGTGTGCACGGGATTTGCTGTGCAGTGCGCTGTGTTCCTCTGTCGCAGAGTGTACCTTAGGGATGCACGCAGACACAGAGGGGCCAGGCAGCCTGAAGAGGAGCCTATGTGGTGTCAGACCAGTTGCTTAATCTCCATGCCTGTAGCCTCGTGTGCTATGCAGGATGACGATGCAGAGCGGATGTGCTGGGCCCAACGTGGCCCGCAGAGCAAGGGTGCATAGACGGAGGAAGCCTGGCGCTTGCAGGACGTGGTCTGCACTGAAGCCCCATGGTGGTGCCAGAGCGCCAGCACGTCCCATCTGGCCGTGTTTCTTGGTGTCTACCTCATCCACGTGGTCCAGGATGGCCCCAGCTGGGAAGGGATGCCTGGCAAAGGGCATTTATGCTGGCATCCCATTGGCCCAGAGCCATGTCACGTGATGCTTTGAAGTGCAGGGTTGGTGGAGGAATCGCACGCAGCTTCTAGGTGAGAGGCGCCTGACCCGTTTGTGTGCTGTGAATTAAGGTAAGACGTAAGTGTGGGGGAATAAGCCAGGTTTCTGCCCCAGCAAAATAAAGACTGCTTGTGAACCCTGAAATAGAAACGATTTGGGGACACTCACAGCTTGGCTTGGAAATATTTTACTCTGTGATGTCCAATTGAACACTGTGCCCAGCAGTAAGGAATGCACTGTGTAGCCCGGCTGTGCCAACAAGGGCTCAGTAGACGCTGCTTCCAGTTCATCCACGCAAGACGTGAACTCCAAGGTGCCCAGGTCTGAGTGGGGCACTGAGGCGTTGAGAAGTCCGAGCAGGATTTGAGCTTGGGACTGTTGGACTGCAGAGCCAGCCTCACTTCTGGCATGGCTGCTCTGCCTACCTGCTGTGCCCCCCCCCCCCCCCGCCTGTTCTGGGTGGAAACTGAAGGGGATGCTGGCACACAGGGTGGTGGTTTTTCTGGAATGTTCCCATCACACAGGACAGACTGTGAGCTTTGTGGGGCCCGGGTGCACAGGAGAGGCATCAGGCCCCAGAGAGGAGGAGCAACAGGGGCAGAGCCAGGAGAGCCACTTTCTGTGGAGCGATGTGACCTGGAAGTGAACCGCTCCCCTAGGTGTAGACCTGATGTTGCCCTCAGGGGTCACTTGAAGCACTGTGAAAAGAAAGTAAAAGAGGCCATCCTCCCTCTGAGTTCTCTGACTGCAAACCAAACTGCAGGGCCTGAGCTGGGGGTCTGCGCCCTGCTTGGCCCATCCAGGCTCCCGTAGCCTCCTCAGGCCACAGTGACTGCTTTCCACTGTGCCAGTAGTTCAGACTCAGTGTGTTCACAATCCAGTGACATTGCTGTATTTCTGAGTGATATAAAAATCATTATTCAGTGAAGTGTTACCATGCCCTGGTATAGCTGCAGGATTATAAAGCATTGTTCACCCCAGTCCTTATCACCTAGAGTCGGAGGCATCTGGGGTGCTCCCCAGGGTCAGTGCTTTGTGGATGCTCAGAGATCACATCTCATGGTGACCAGTGTATGTCCTACCTTCTTCAACTCCAGAAAGACTAGAGAAGCACTTAGGTACTCTGGTGCCTCAGCCTTCCCGGCTATAAAGTGGGCTTGGGAGTGAAATTTGCTCAGAGCTGGCTGCTGTGTAGTTTAAATGAGATCACAGCATGCAGCATCCAAACCAAGAGCAGCAGAGTGGGGACACACAGGATAATTGTGGCGTCTTTCCCCTCTTGGTCTCTTCACAATCCTTTATCCTGGTGTGCTGTGCTTTGTGTCTGTCTTTCCTGGGGCACATTGTGACCTGCCTGCCAGCCTGCCTGCCTGCCTGCCTGCCTGCCAGCCTGCCTGTCTGCCTGCCTGCCTGCCTGCCTGTCGGCCTGCCTGCCTGCCTGCCTGCCTGCCTGCCTGCCTGCCTGCCAGCCAGCCAGCCAGCCTGCCTGCCTGCCTGCCTGCCTGTCTCTCTGTGTCTGTGTCTCTGTCTCTCTCTTCTCTCTCTCTGTCTCTCTCTCTTCTGCCCCTCTTCATTTTTTCTTTTCAAGGGAGGATTTTGCTATGTAGCCCAGGGTGGCCTTGAACTCACGATGATCCTCCTACCTCAGTCTCCTGTCTGTTTTTCTCATTGGTGTTTATCTTTCCTGGCTCCCACCCAGGAATACCCAGAGCTTCTCTCTTTTGCCCTTCTTGCCTTTCTCCTTCCCTCTCTCCCTTTCTCCCTCTCTCTTCCTCTTTCTGATACAGGGTCTCGCCCTATAACTCAGCTGGCCACGTTCTCAAGGTGCTCCTCCTGCCTCAGCCTGCTATGTGCTGGGCTCCTAGGCACCCACCACACCAGGCCAGCGGGGGCCTTTCCTCTCCTGTACGTTCTTCCGTGGTCAAATTGCTTTTCTGTCCTTGAGCCTGATATTGGCTGTAGCCGCGCAGTGATGTGCTCCATGGTTCATGTTCTGCTAGGGTGGGGCCCGGTGGCAGATGTGTTCTGGTTCTGGATATGGCAGAGGTGGCTGTGGACATCCTGCTCTGGGTGATTCTGGCGCACATGAGGGGGCCCTGCCTGGTGGTCCTGCTGGGGTGGCAGCTAGGAGTGCTGCAGGCTGGCCTCTGCCTGGGCCTGGAAGGTGCACTGGTGAGCGTGGTGAGGATTCTGAGTCACTTTCCAGCCTCATTCTGGTGCCTGGTCCCCTTGGTGTGCAACTCTGGAAGCTGCTGTTGGAGCATTGGCTCAACACTGGGCTTCTTGTTAGGTGGATAGACACACATATGTGCACTTGCACACACACGTGCACACACACATGCACACTCACACATGCACACATGCACACACATAGATCTGGGGCATTGACTGCCTTCCTGTTGAGCTCATCAGTCTTGAGGACTCCTTTTCAGAAAGGAAGGAAAGGCCATGCATACTGAGAGTGCTTAATAACTGCTTCTGCATAACAACAGAGGGACTGGTGGGACTAGTCTCTCACCCTTTGTTCTTTTGAGGCAGAGTCTTACTCTGTTGCTGAGACTGGCCTCAGACTCACAGTTGTCCTCCTGTCTCAGCTTCCCTAGTGCTGAGACGACAGGCCGGTGAGCGCTGCCACCCCCGGCTCATGCCTGCTATGCTTGTAAGTGAGGCCAGCAGAGATGTCTATTTTGGGGTGACATGGGGTGGCGAGTTCATTGTGTGGTCAGTGCTAGGGGCAACTTCTGGCCCCAGGGGCAGAATAGAGCCCACCTCTGTGACTGGCTCTTCCTCCCTGCCCGCGTGGGTCAGTGCAGCCCTGGCTGCTGCCTGGGCCTGGAGTCCTGGGCCCTGCTGACTCCAGACCGACCTGCTGGAACAAATGGGCCTTTCTCTATTGCAGAGTTTTCAACCATGTGTCAACAAAAGGTCCATAGACAACCTTGTTCCACATTCGAGGGGCTGACTTCACGAGGTGGCGGCACGCAGGTCCCTGCTGCGGTTTCAGGAGCATTTGGGTTTATGTCTGTGGTTACCAGGTACTGGGCAGCCACAATAGCCGGCCTGTTCAGTGCGGAGCGTGGTGCCAGCGGAATTTTGGTGAGCTTCCCAGCGGGGCAGGGAAGACCTTAAATCAGCCTCGGACTGAGTTACAGGAGTATTGAGCTTGGCAGGGATCTTACATAAACTACCCTCCTTATTTATAGATAAGGAGAGCCAGTGGGGGTAGGGGCAGGCCTACGCACGGTCACTGCCACTCAGGCATCTGGCTGGCTGCAGGCTGTCTGTCCCTTGCCCCACTGAATTTCTGTCCCAGTCCTGGTACAGGGAGCCCAAGGGCTGGTCCCAGAATGAACCTGAATGAACGCCCCGAATCCCTCTCCTGCCCAGATGCGCCTGTGTTCTATGTGTCTGCTTCTCTGTGTCTGGGTATGCTTGGGCTCTACTTCCGAGCTGGCCTTTCTGTTCCGAGTCTCTCCTGGCTGCAGCCTTCCCATGGCCATGGTGGAGCCTGCTCAGTCCCCCGAGAACCCTGGGTCCCTGGCTGTGCCAGACATCAGGTGTGACTTTTGAGGGGGGAAGGTCCTTTCCCTGGGGTGCCTGCGTGCACTCGGTGTCCACTGTTGCTGAGCTTTCTGAGAAGTAATTCTCACTGAGCCATAGGGCAGGCTGAGCCAAGGGCTCTTCGGTAGGGGACACAAAGCTGGCCCTGTCCCCCAGGTGGTCCAGAACATGTGCCACACACCCCTCAGAAGCGTTGGGCACTTGTGCACATTTGCCTTGGCTGCAGGGCCAGAGCAGTTCATCTCAAGAGGTTTGCTGAGGTCTGTTTTGTAGCTGACATTCCTGGAAGCTGGAAGTGTACGGGGGGGAGTTGGGGCTATCTCTGACACAAGCAAGAGACCACAAGGTGACACTGGGCCTCATGGGGTTCCCCTGGCATCTTTATCCTCAAAGGACAGGAGAGGGAGCTGGTGGAAGAAGGACATGGTGCAGCCACCCTTCTAGGCCAGCAGGGATTGGCCTGGCCTTGTCCCTTCCAGGCTCTGGCACGCTGTGGTGCCTGGCCTTGTGCAGGGCGGAGGCTGTGGGACCGCACTTGGGCCTGGCTGCCTGACTCGCATCTCGGCTCTGTCACTTAGCTCTTGCCCGAGGGTGAATCCGTCAGCCTCGCTGAGCCTCCGTTTTGCATGGAAAATGTATGGATGCCAGCGATTCATTCGGCAGCCAAGGGTGCCCTGTGTCACCTCTCCAGCCCTGGCACCAAAGGGGAGTGGAGGACACTGGAACGATCAAGCAGGAGGATGTGGGTGGCTGTTTTCACGCCTCTCAACTGGGTCAGGTGCTCGTGTTTCTAATAAGTGAGTTCATCTGATTGCAGGTAATGTCGGCTAGCTTTGTGTGTGTGTGTGTGTGTGTGTGTGTGTGTGTGTGTGTGTGTATGTGTCCTGGTCCGGTTGGGCCACCCGACTCCCCAGCCAGTTTGTGCCCCAGAGGGGTGGCACATTTGCAGCAACTATAGCCATGGGGCTGGAAGTGAGGTGGTGCCTGTGGTCCCAGGCCTGCTACTTTTGACCCATCGGGACCAAGCCCACCCACTAGGTCACGGGGTCCACAGTCGGTGGAGGCATTGCTACAGGTGAAATCTGTGGGCAGTGATGGCCTCAGGTCAGCCCAGATGTACCCACGCTTTTCATTCTGATGGATATCGGGGGAAAAGGCCCTAACTTCGAAGAAAATCATTCACCTTTTGCTTTCAAGCTCTTGTACTTATTTGATTAAAGGACTGAAGCAAGAAGTCATATGGATGTTTCTCTTGTAGCATTATAGATTTGAGAGATAAAATGTCTTTCATCTTTTCTCTTAATAAGAGGGATGGCTTAAGCCAGAGTGAGAAAGCAAATCAAAACTAAAATTGGGTTCTAGATTTGACTGAAGTTTTTAAAGCTTTTTAGCCACCGTAAAGTGCAGAATGTTCATTCTAAGCACAGGCAAATACAACAAAGCATGGGATATTTTA
>PVJA010008899.1:0-62705 GCA_004027025.1 Myocastor coypus | reverse complement strand
TTTTTTTTTTTTTTTTTTTTTGTCTTTTTGAGACAGGGTCTCACTGTGCAGCTCAGGCTGGCTTTGAGCTCACTTTTGTAGCCCAGGCTGGTCTCGAACTCACAACGATCCTCCTGCCTCAGCCTCCCAAGTGCTGGGATTACAGGCGTGAGCCACCACGCCCGGCCATTTATGCTATTTTTAATAGCATCCGAGTTTTAAATTTTAGTAATAAAGCTAATGAGTAGATAGGGAAATTTTTTTTGATTTTCCTTCTTCATTTTTTCCCTTCCTTCTACTCCAGTAATACTTAATCTCGTATTTGGAGTATATTTGTGGATTGTGTGTATGACCTGTACATGTTCTGTATGTGATCAGAACTTGCGCAGTGACATCAGTTATATTACCATGGTTTCATTTGAAAGTATACAGGCCAACTCCAGTGAATAAATGTGCTGAAGACTAGTGCTATTAAGGTTTGTATCAATTATACTGCTGTATTATTATACCTGATCTTAGCTAAAAGGCCAAGAAGCAATTACTGCTGTATTATTAAAATATAAATTATACATAATCTCGTAGCTCAAAATAACCCCCAGTTTAATGTGAGAGGCCAAGTCCTAACAGTGATTTAGATCTTTCTGTGGAAATGTTGGTATCCTTTTGGAGTCACAGAGCTCCAGAAGAATTTTTGTTTTGTGTAGCATGGGTGAGAGCATCCACATTTAACTATGGCCACTTAGTAGTGAGGGACAGTTTATTCACTTAGAAGCATTTGGTTTTACAGGTAAATTACTAAGGAATATTGAATGTTCGCTTTTTTTAAATAAACACTTTCTTCTACTTGAGAACTAGTTTTCCTCTAGAGAACCCTGACACAAATAAGGAGGTTTCTCCTTTATGTATTAAAAAAGAGAAAGAAATGTGTTTTTCTGTGTAACAGTTTCTGAATATTGTTAGAATTTGATTAGGTGGCATTTTTAGAATTACATTTTAAAGAGCTTGACAGTGTCTTTTTTTTTTTTACTTTGCCACTGGGTTCAGAAATATGAGGTTATAGCTTCTTATTTGAAAGGAGCTATAACTCCAGAACTCTGGCTAAAAAAAGAGGTTCAGGTAGTTGTAAATTATAGTAAACATCATGATGATTATAAAGATTCTAGTATTTTTTTTTTTTTTGCTTTCAAAAAATACATGACAGATATATGAACCACTACATAATGGTAAGATTTAAAGAACACATAGCTGATGTTTTGTGACCTATTTTCAATGTAGGATTGAGATCTATGGTCCTGTTCTGTTTGTTTGTTTACAGAGCCATTTCCTGCGTTTAAGTCTTGGCAGGAAGACTCTGAGTCTGGAGAAGCTCAGCTGTCTCCACAAGCTGGAAGAATGAACCATCACCCTCTGGAAGGGGACTGTCCTCCAGTATTATCACATTGCAGTTTAGATTTTGGACAAAGCCAGCGTTTCCTACATGATCCAGAAACACTGAATTCCTCATCTAAAGCACTTTCTTATGCTAGGTATATGATTTTTATGACTTTATCAAAAGGTAACTCCTATTATGTACCCCGATCTTAAAATTGGTTCTGACTTTTCTATATAGCTTAAACATGTAAAAGAGCTCTGATATGCTAGATGTGTATTTCTTTTTTGTCTTTGTCCAAACAAATATTAAATGATTCCAGACTTGTTTCATTACTGCTTTTGTTAATTTTGTAGCCTGTAGCAACATTTTTTTTTTTTTTTTTTTTTTGTGGGACCAGGGATTGAACTCAGGCCCTTGGGCTTATCAAGCAAGCACTTATTCTACTGAGGTATTTCCCCAGCCCCAGCAACTTAATTTTTTTATTTCTCTTTTAAGGTATTATAACTGTTCATAGTGTTGTATTGGGGCAGTGAGGGATATGGATTTTTTTCTTTTATGAGATAGGGTCTCACTTTGTAATCTGGGCTGGCCTTTAACTGCTGATCATCCTCTTGCTTCCACCACCTGAATACTAGATGACAGTTAATGATTCAGCACATCTGGCTCAAGAGATATGTTATTGATATTTTAAAATTTACCATATATTGTTGGCCTCTTATTTTAATTCAGGATTCGAAGATCATCCTTTAGCACAAAAGATGAAAAAAAAGAAGATAGAACACCTTATCAGTTGGTAAAGAAACTTCAGAAAAGAATCAGACAATTTGAAGAGCAGTTTGAAAGGGAAAAAAATAGCAAGGTAAATTTGTAACATTGCCCAAATTAAGCTAGGTCTAATATTAGAACTGGGAAGAAAATCTTCAGAGAGCTCATTATGAGCATTAGTCCAGCTCTTTCTTGAGGACAGTAACAAATCTGAGATGCCCAGAGGAAGAGTGATCATGTAGATCACAGAGCAAGTAGATCATTCGTCTCTGGATTTCTAGACCAGTATTTTTGCCTTTGCACCATTATCAAGATAGCTGTTAAGATTTTTATTTTTTTCTTATGTATTCTTATGTATTACTTAGGATTTACAGGGTCTCACTACACAGATCAGACTCATAGTGATCCTTTCTGTTTTTCAGCCTCCTGAGCTCTGGGATTACAGGTGCATGTCACCACGCCTGGTCTCACTCGATGTTTCAGGGTGCCCTGGGGGGGTGGGCCCAGCACGGTAGGCCAAGCCAGGGATTGAACCCATAGCTCCCTGCCTCTGCCTAAGCAGGTGCTTTAATCTGCTGAGGTACCTGGCTAGCCCATGTTAAGATTTTTAAAGCAAGTTCTTTACACTGAAACTACTATTTTTCTGCTATGCCAAAGGTCACAAGTGCCAAAGCGAAGAGAAAAGAAGCAAGGAAAGGAGTATGAGAGAAAAAGAATGTATATTTTAAGTAATTAGAATATGTGAAGTACAGAGTCCTGTACTAGAAAAAAAAGACTTGTGTTCAGATTCCTTAGTTTTCTGACCTAGGTCTGGGAGAGATTTTACTTAATATTTTGCTGTATAAAATGAGGCTTGAATGAAACCTGTGCTTTGAGAATCATAAAGTACTATCTAGGCATAACATAACCATTGTTTACCTCAGAAATATCATTGATTTTCCTTCCTAATTTTTCAGCCCTCTTACAGTGATATTGCAGCCAACCCAAAGGTGTTGAAATGGATGACAGAGCTTACTAAACTGCGGAAGCAAATCAAAGGTATAGAAATGCCATTTTCTAATGTATTTTTAGAATGTTTTTATGTAATCTGAGAATTATAGTTATGATTTTGATAATTTAAAAATTATTAATACAAGTATTATTGACTCATAAGTGGGTGCTGGTTTTGTGTTATTTTTGCTGCTGGTTTTTTTTTATTTTTATCTGAGACAGGGTCTCACAAAGTAGTTCAGGCTGGCCTTGAGCTCAATTTTGTAGACCAGGTTGGTCTCACATTTGCACTGATCCTCCTGCCTCAGCCTCCCAAGAGCTGGGATCACGGGCATGTGCCACCATACCCATTTCTGCTGATTTCAAATCTCGGAAATTTTGGGGCAGAAATAGTTTCCTTTTGGCCAGGCATGGTAGCACACGCCTATAATCTCAGCATTCAGGAAGCTCAGGCATTTAAACTCATAGTGAGACTATTTCAAAAAGCAGTTTCCTTTTGCTCTTTTTTTTTTTTTTTGTCTTTTTGAGACAGGGTCTCACTATGCAGTTGAGGCTGGCCTTGAGCTCACTTTTGTAGCCCAAGCTGGTCTCGAACTCGCACCGATCCTCCTGCCTCAGCCTCCCGAGTGCTGGGATTACAGGCGTGCGCCACCACGCCCGGCTCCTTTTGCTCTTTTGCTAGTTAAGGATTACACTGTATATTAAAAAAATGGGAGATATACAGTAATATTTTTTTCCAAATGTTTTTCTTTTGTTGTTTTTGTTTATATGCCTGTGTATTTATCTTTTTTTTTTTTTTTTGTCTTTTTGAGACAGGGTCTCACTGTGCAGTTCAGGCTGGCCTTGAGCTCACTTTTGTAGCCCAGGCTGGTCTCAACTCACACTGATCCTCCTGCCTCAGCCTCCCAAGTACTGGGATTACAGCATGCGCCACCACGCCCGGTTTATTTATCTTTTTTGAGATAAGAATTCTGCTATGTAGTTCAGCCTGGCCTTGAACTCCATGCAGTCCTCCTGCCTCAGTGTCCTGAGTGCTGGGATTACAGGCATGTGTAGTTTGCCTGTAAACTACCATGTCTGGCACCTTTTATTTACATTTTTTGAAAAGTGGCTGGATTGGAGCTTTCGGGTTAGCTCAGTGGTTTTAAGTGCCTGTGCAGACAATCATAAGCAGGCACAGCGATGGTGGTTCAATTTCCACACTCACCTTTAGGGCATCCTGAGCCAGACAAAAAAAATAAAAAAACAAAAGCTCAACTTAAAAAGAAAACAAGAAAAATGCCTGGATCACCTATATTCATATGTAAACTGATACTGTATAGGTTATCCAAAATATACTCCAGATGCTAAGTTGATTTGGTTTGGGGTAGATATTTAATGAGCATTTTTTTTTTTTTTTAAGAATTTTTTTTAATCTTGTTTATTTTTTTCTTGTTTCAGAACTTTTGTTTGTTTATTCACTCATTTTTATGGCCGGCTCAGCCCACCCTGAGAGCAGGGCTGGCGCAGCATGTGGTGCCGGGGATCAAACCACGGTCCTTGAAGCTGCCCAAGCTTTCCCAAGCAGGTGCTTTAGACCACTGAGCCATCCCGCCGGGCCTTTAATGAGCATTTTTGATGGGTATTTATCTGAGGCCTAGGTAACGTAGACAGATCTGAGAGCACAGCATAGTGGTAGAGTATCCAGCTAGTATATATGACGAAGCCCTGCACCTGCACGGAGTAGGGGTGTGGGGAAGAGTAGTCATGGTGAACTGTTGACATTACAAAGACTGAATTATAACTTTTTTTTTTTTTTTGCGGGATCAGAGTTCAAACTTATGACCTTGTACTTGATAGATAGGCACTTGTACCATGGAGCTATGTCCCCGGACCCCTAAATTTTAACTCTTAAATAATAAACTATATATTAAACTGCTGGGTGTCAGCCCAATGCCAAGTGTGGTCATCCTTTGATTAAGAAAATTTCTTCTAACTCTTACATCATTGGTTCTCAACCTTTCTAATGCCATGACCCCGCAGTACAGTTCCTCATGTTGCGGTGACCCCAAACCAAAAAATAATTTTGGTAGCTACTTCAAAACTGTAATTTTGCTACAGTTATGAATTCTGATGGCTTTAGGTGACCCCTGTGTATTGGTCATTCGACCCCTGCCAAGGTCACAACCCACAGGTTGAGAACTACTGTCTTAGATTATTTTCCTCTACAGTTCAGTTAAGCATTTCCCTGTTTAAATGTATTTCTAGGTATTAGTTTTTTGTTTTTTTTTTGGTGGGACCACAATTTGAACTCATAATCTTGCACTTGCTAGGCAGGCACTTGTGCCACGGAGCTATCTCCCCAGCCCCTTCTGGGCATTAGTTATAATTGATCAACATTAACCTTCTGATTTCTCAGTTTTCTTCCACTCTTATTCTATAGTCCATTTGAGAATTTTCTTCTCCCCCTTTTCCCCCTCATCTTGTGTGTGTGTGTGTGTGCGCGCGCGCGCAGAGTCTCGCTACTGACTCGTGCTCCTCGTGCTTGTACCTCCCAAGTGCTGGGATTACAGGTGCCCACCAACACACCCAGACTTCTTCATCTTTTACCTTTTTATTCTTGTGTGTGTGTGTGTGTGTGTGTTTGTAAACTATTTATTATTTATTAAGTTTCCCCTGCCAGGAAAAAGGAAACAAAATGAATTGAACAAGTACCCAGTGATTGTACCTTAAAATGCTCTGACTTTGGTAAGCAGTGAAGTTATATTCCAGACCCTATCAGAGGCCATGGGTTGGGCTACCTAGGTCGGGCTCCAGCAAGCACTCTCCCCATGCCTTCCGCGTGTACCTGCAGCTGTGCAGGGTTGGGAGCTTGTCATTCTGTATGTTTTCAGATCATGGCCAATGGCTGGGCTGTGGGCTTAATTTCAAATGGGTATTTTTCAACAATGTCTTACACCTCTTTTGCAGTTCCATCTGTCTACTCTAGTGGGTCTTTTTCAAGTTTCTTAGTTTCATTCGTGATCCTTTTGTGCCGTTCATTCAGCTGAGACAGAAGATCCAAGTTCTTATACATCTGCCTGACACCTAAACTGGTGTCCAGAGACGAGCTCTCAGATTCCTGCTTTCTGGGAGAGGTCTTCCTGGACATGTAGCGATCAAAATCCTCCTGGCTTAAATTCAGAGACTGGGCATCTAATTTCTCGATGAAAGCCACAGCGCAGCACAGATTGGTGACGAGCAGGTTGCCCTTCAGCAAAGTGCAGTTGAGCATGGGCAAGAAGTTGTCGGCAGATGCTGGCTCATTCTTGGTGATCTTTTTATTTGTCTTTTTGAGACAGGGTCTCAGTATGCAGTTCAGGCTGGCCTTGAGCTCACTTTTGTAGCCCAGGCTGGTCTCGAACTCACACCAATCCTCTTGCCTCAGCCTCCTGAGTGCTGGGATTACAGGCGTGTGCCACCACGCCCGGCATTCTTGGTTATCTTGATGGCGTTGAAGATGTGCTTGCTGCACATGGTAATGCAGGCCAGCTTGTCTCAGGGATGCACTTCGAGTCCATCTCGATGATATCTGTAATGGCTTTCACTACCATATCAGAAACTTCTGGAATTTCTTCATTAACAGGGACACAAAGCATCTTGAGGTTTGAACTAGTACAGGGCTGTGATTTTCTTTTGAATGGCAAGATCTCTCTTACCATCATCATTAGTTTCTGGACAGAGCACCAGTTTATAGAGACGAGTCATGATGTACTTTTCAGTCTGATCCATTATCTTCTCTACTTAAGACCCTTTCCTGTGAGTCTGCATCCTCTTGGCTACACTGTGGTAAAAATCCTAAGTATACTCTTGACTATTCCTCAGTGCTTTGCTCCCTTTTATAATGCATTGCTTCCAAAAATATCTTGGTCTGTCTTGTGGAAGGTCTTGAGAAATTCTATGAACTCCTTAGACACTTTATCCATTTCAGTACTGGTTTTCTAGTTAATGGAAAGACTGGAGCTTTTGCTTTCTGAATTTCCTTCTTGGATCCAACTCTGGAGGAAGCACTGAAGAATTTCTTCACAGTGGTAACCTTTTGTGTCTTCTCATTAGTTTTATTTTTTCTCAGATTTGCAAAGTGTGAGTGACTGGGCCCCTTGGCTGTTCTGACTGCTGGCAAAGGCCTCTTCTTTCTCCTGCTAAAGCTGCTCTGCCAGCTCCCAATCTTCCTGAATCTGCTTTTGCCTGGCTTTGTGGTACTCCTTCCTCCAGCACTTGAGCAGAAGCCCTGCCAAGCTGGTTTATCATAGTAACTACATCTCTTTTCTTTTTTTTTTTCAAGGTTCCAGGGATCAAACCCAGGACCTTGCACTTGCCAGGCAGGTGCTTATGCTGTTGAGCTATCTCCCTAGCACCACATCCTTTCTTTGCACAGGAGCTCTGATTGATCAACATGAATTTCTCAGCATTCAGAGTTAAGGCTTGTGCCAGCCAGATAGCTCAGCAGACTAAAGTGCCTGCTTCTACCGAGCCCAGGTTCCATTGCCAGCATGCTGTGCTGGCCCCGCCCCTGGGATGTGCTGAGACAGTAATTGAGAATAGGTATGGTGGCATGCAACTGTAATCCCAGCACTTGGGAGGCTGAAAACAGGAGGATAACTATGAGTCCAGTGTATGTAGTGAGACCCATATGCCCTGTAGACCCTGTATACCCTGTCCTAAATTCATTTAAAAAAAAAAAAGAAGACTTAAGACTCATCTTCCTGCTTACCAGTGGCTCCTCTGGCATCTGGACAGCAGCTCTCCCAGGCTTTCATGTGTGTTTTAAGACAAGGTCTCATTATATAGTTCTGGCCAGTCTTGAATTCACTCTGTGGCTAGGCTGGCCTCAAACTCACCCAGTCCTCCTGCCTCAGCCTCCCAAGTACAGGAATTATCACAGAGTTATTTTACTCAGCTTACTATAAGTCTTTCAGTGAACTTCCCTTTATAGTTTCTAAACTCTTTTTTTGATAGAAAAGTTTTTTGAAGGATAGGGAAAAAAGCAGGCTCTACAGAGCAAGTTTGAACCAAGTAAAAGTAGGAAAGATCACTCCCTACAGTGTGAGGGCGGCCACTGTGGAAAAGGGAGTACAGTGGTGCCAGTTTTAAAACTTCTTTTAATGGTGATTTTTTGTTTTCTATTTTTAGATACAAAGTCTTGCTTTGTAGTTTAGACTGTCTTTGAACTCACTTTGTAGACCAGGTTGGCCTTGAACTCACAGAGGTCTTCCTGCCTCAGCCTCCTTGTGGTTGGGATTATGCCTGACACTTTCCAAACTCTTTACTATGGTTTTCTAGTCTTTGTGTACCTTAACCATACTTTAATCTCTCATTTTCTTTTCCTCAAATACACAAAGCTTTCAGGTTTTGCAGTGGCTAGTGTCTCAATTACAAATGAATCCTTTTCCCCTAAATCTGATGCTAGGTCAGCTCCTTATCATTCCATACTCAGATCAGATGACACTAAAAGTCTTTGTCAACATCATCTAATAAAGTTGCTCCCCGTGGAGTACCCTTGTTGTAGTTCGACTCTATCCTGTTAAAAAACAAGATGCTTGCCTGGTAGCTCAGTTGATTAAAGCACATGATTTGGCAAAGTTTCAGGTGCCAGGGACCATGGTTTGATCCCCTACCCCACATAGAGCATGAGACCTGCCCTTAAGGCAGCCTCAGCCAGCCAAAAAAAAAGATGAATTTTTAAAAACTAATTAGGTTTCTTCGTACATTTTAGGTATACATAATGGTCATATAAGGAGAATGAGTCTGTATAACACTTAGTGTTGTTTGAAATTATTTATCTGATTATTTGATTATTAATTTTCCTCACTTGAATATTTGCTACATGAAGCTGGGCATGGTGGCACATGCCTGTAATCCCAGCCTTTGGGAGGTTGAGGCAAGAGGATCAACGCGAGTTTGAGACCAGCCTGAGCTACAAAAGTGAGCTCAAGGCCAGGCTGAGCTGCATAGTGAGAGCCTGTCTCAAAAAGACAAATAATAATAATAATAATGAATATATGCTACATGAGAACAGGACAGATGTCTTTCATTTACAGCTATATTTCTAGTGCTCATCAGGGTCTTCCTTTGTAGTTGTTCTGATTATTGACTGAATAGGATAGCTCTCCTGCTGTATATATAATTGTAATGTTTTATATGATTTTTAAAAATCTGAGCCTATGCTATTGTTAATATATATTTGATAGAACTATTACTTTTTTTTTTTTTTTTGTCTTTTTGAGACAGGGTCTCACTGTGCAGCTCAGGCTGGCTTTGAGCTCACTTTTGTAGCCCAGGCTGGTCTCGAACTCACAACGATCCTCCTGCCTCAGCCTCCCAAGTGCTGGGATTACAGGCGTGAGCCACCATGCCCGGCAGAACTATTACTATTAATGTCATCTTTCTTCTGAAATCTAGAAGCAAAACCCAAAAGCTCCGATGGAGAGTTCGTACCTCAGACCCGTCCACGGAGTAACACTCTTCCAAAAAGTTTTGGCTCTTCTCTAGACCATGAAGGTGAAGCAAGTGAGGATGGATCTAGAGGCATTCAGAAGGAGAAAAAACCATCCAAGGAAGCAACCCTTGAATTTATTCTTAAAAAACTGAAGGAAAAACGTGTTGAAAGATGTCTTCCAGAAGATATCAGGGTAATGTTTGGTTAAATTTTTGTCTGGGTGAATCTTTAAAATCCCTGAAATGGAATAGTGACTATGGCAGGATAGAGATGTCTAGGTAATGTGACTGGCCTGTACCCCAGGTTTGCAGATGCAGAAATGTGCTTTTCTCAACATAGCAGAAATAGAGGCCAAATATTTCAGGCATTTATTCATAAACAAAAAAGCTAGGGTTCTGGCTGGCTCTTACATGTAAGAAATAGTTGGCAAAAAGAACATGCAAAGAGCTGGAACAGAGCTGAGTTTGATTCTGGTAGTTGTGTGTACTTAGTGCTCAGCTTGTGCCAGACATTGACAGGTTACATTCTATATATTTTGCCATTCCGTCTTTTAGCAACCCTCTGATGCATAGATATGATTGTTGTCTATTAAAAAATGATAACTTGATTTTTTTATAATTAAGTTTTGAGGTCTTTTGGGGGCCTTCTTTTTCTTTTCCTTTTTGAGACAGAGTCTTGCTATACAGGTCAGGTTGGCGTTGAGCTCACTTTGTAGCCCAGGCTAGTCTGCAACTCACAATTGTCTTCCTGTTCTAGTCTCCTGAGTGCCAGGATTATAGGTGTGAGCCACCATGTCTGGCTTATTTTCTTGATAGTACTAAAATTAAAGACAGGGCTTGGTCTCATGCACACTAAAAGGCCATACCATTGTAAGTATATCCCCAGCCCAATGAATTACATTATTTATTATTCAGTAAATCCTGTGCCTAAGGCAGTGCCAGTCAAAGCACTTGGCAACCCAAATCATGTATCAGATGAGATTTACTGAGGGAGTGAGAAGGTAAACAGTTTCAGGTGAACTTTTTTGTCCAAATAGTGATTTGTTAACACATTATGTATAAAGTGATACATGTTACAGGAAAATATTATCCACTGAATTTTTTTCACTCTACTTTCAATGCAGTGAGAAACATGGTAGTATTAGTCAATCTTAGAGAAAAGTAGGGCTTTGATACAGCTTTTCCATGCAGCATTGGTCCATTGGGATGGTAATGGGTGATTCTACAGGAAAAAGGAAAAGAGTCTGTGAACAGGTAAATTTGGAGGGTTCTGCTTGACAGAGATCACACACATATTGCTGTATAAAGAATGTATCAGCACAGATGAAAGGAAACAAGTCAGAGAAGTCTACAGTCACAAATTGACATTACTAAACTTTTTTTTTTTTTTTTTTGTCTTTTTGAGACAGGGTCTCGCTATGCAGTTCAGGCTGGCCTTGAGCTCACTTTTGTAGCCCAGGCTGGTCTCGAACTCACATTGATCCTCCTCCCTCAGCCTCCCGAATGCTGGGATTACAGGCGTGCACCACCATGCCCGGCAACATTACTAAACTTTCATTATGAGCTTTTTCTCTGATCTTTCTATTATACTACTGCAAGATTTTCATAACAGCTTAGGAGGCATATTGGGTTATAAAACCTGTGCATATCTGTGGAGTATGTATGTATAGACTATGAAACATTTAAGTAAAATAACAAAGTTATGTACACTTACTATTTGCTAGGTTGTAGGCTCTATTATAAATGTCTTCATTCAAGCCACTTAAGGCAGAATGAAGTATTTCCATAGGATATTGAACATAAAGAAGTAACTTACCCAACCTAGTATTCCTAACTTAACCAAAATACAAATCAAGGCATCAAAGGGGATTGGCACTTATGTAACAAAAGACATATTAGAAGACTAAAAAATATTGCTTGCAATCTGTAAGAATGCAGAACTGGCAAGATCACTCAGTGGTCTAAAGCACCTGCTTAGGCAAGCTTAGGCAACTGCAAAGACTGCAGTTCAATTTCTAGCACCATATGCCGTGCCATCCCCACCCCCAGGGTATACTGAGCCAGATGGACACACACACACACACACACTGCATTGTGAGTCTTCAGTAAGCTGGTGGTAGTGATCTGTAATTAAAGAAAGAAGAATGATGTAATTTTCCCCCCCCCAATTCTAGAAAATGACAAAAGATCATTTGGTCGAAGAGAAAACTTCTCTCCAAAAAAGTCTTCTTTACTATGAAAGTCAACATGGAAGGCCGGTAATGTTTCTTTTGCTAAAAAGACTTGATTTTCTATCTTAAAAAGTAAAAAGAGCATCAATCATTTTTATTGCCTACATTCTTCAGGGCTACTTTATACATTGTTTCCTACATTTGAGAGATTACCTATTTATTTGTTTATTTATTTTTATGGGCTGCTCAGCCTGCCCTAAGGGCAGGGCTGGCGTAGCATGTGGTGCCAGGGATGGAACCAAGGTCCCTGCAGCCACCTCAGCTTTCCTAAGCAGGTGCTTTAGACCACTGAGCCATCCTGCCCGGGCTGATTACCTATTTATTGTATATACGCTTTTAAATTGTGGGTTATCATGTTAGATTCCTGACGAGTAGATGACTTCTCTTTTTCTTTGGCTTCAGGTAACAAGGGAAGAAAGGCACATTGTTAAACCTCTGTATGATAGATACAGGCTTGTAAAACAGATGCTGACAAGAGCTAGCATCACTCCTATCCTTGTAAGTAGAATGAGTAATGTTTCTCTAGTTTATTTTTATCTAGATGTAGTTGGTCTCACCCCCCCAAAAACAACATTTTGGTGGTCTGCTAGAGAAATACTTAGCTGGGGTAGAAAGAATGGTAATGGCAAGTTGAGGCTGATTTTATTTTTTTTGTTAGGACCGGGGTTCAAACTCACAACCTTGCACTTGCCCAGCAGGCGCTTGTGCCTTGGAGCTATCTCCCCAGCCCCTTTGAGGCTGATTTTAAAAGAATAGAAGGAGGAGGTGTTGGCGCACATCTATAATCCCAATGGTGTTCTGTAAACTGGCATTTAGAAAGCTGAGGCAGGAGGATTGATGAGTCTGAGGCCAGCCTGGGCAGCAGAGTGAGTTCAAGGCCAGCCTGAACTGCATAGTAGAAGAAACCCTGTATCAGAACACCTCCCCACCCCCCACTGCATACAATATTTCCAGGAACTTTAGTAATCATTTATATACATATTTGTGTGATTAAATCTTAACAAGTAAAATCATAAGAGGTAGAATATGGGGATGAAAGTGGTAATTGTGCCCCAGTTACCTACCTACTCTGTGACAGAAGTAGAATAATAAAAAGTTTATATTTCAGGGCCAGGGAGATAGTTCAGTGGAATTGAAAGAACAGGGAATTGCAGTAGCTCCTGAGAGCTTCAAGGGGTCCTAAATGGATTACCCTCCTTGAAGTTCTCACCATCTTACAATTCTCATGTCTGCCTGCCTCCCTTCTCTTCCCCTTTTTTTCTCTTTTTGAGAGTTTTGCTGTGCAGTTCCAGTTGTCTTGAACTCACTTGTAGCCCTGGCTGGCCTCAAACTTCTACCTCAGCCTCCCAATTGCTGGGGTTACAGGCCTGTGCCACCATGCGCAGTCTTATCTTTAAAACTAAGTCTAGGTCCTGAGTTCGATCTCTAGTTCAGAGAAAAAAAAAAAAAAAAGAAAAGAAAGACCTGAGTCTGGGCTGGCGAGATAGCTTAGTGATCTAAAGCATCTGCTTAGGCAAGCGTAGGCAACCGCAGGGACCAGATTGATCCCCGGCACCACATGCTGTTCCAGCCCCACCCCCAGGGCAGACTGAGCTGGCAATAAAGAAAGAAAAGGAAAGAAAAGAAAAGAAAAGAAAGTTAGTTTAAAAAAAAAACAGTCTGCTGAGTCTGCAGGGCTGGAGAGATAGCTTGGTGGTCTAAGTGCCTGCCTGGCAAGTACAAGGACCCCAGACTTGGTCCCCAGTATAGTATGCTGAGCTAGCTACCAAAACTGGGTGAGTGATAAACACCTGTAGTCCCAGCAGTGGGGGAAGGCTGAGACAGGAGGATCACTGTAAGTTCGCTGCATAATGAGACCCTATACCAAATAAATAAAAAAGATTTAAAATGAATCTAAAGACATTTCTATATTATGTAGACTTTTAAAGTATAACTAGTATAAAGAGAAATTTGGAACCTAAAAGTTGAGTTAAAACAGAATCAGTAGGAAATAACAGTTTTTTTGTTTTGTTTTGTTTTTGTTTTTAATTTGGGGAAGTTTTTGAGACAAAGTCTCACTGCATAGCTCAATCTGGCCTTGAACTTACTGTGTAGCCCAGGCTGGTCTTGAACTTAGGCAATCCTTCTGTCAGCCTCCTAACTGCTGAAATTGTGGATATGTGCTATCAGCCCAACTACAGCAGTTTTTTCAATGTGTGTTGTCAGAATATCTGGATATCCATATGCAAGAGAATGGTGCAGGGCACTTGCTTCAGACTAGATAAAAGCTGATTTAGAAGGGATGACAGATTAAAGGTGAGCTAAAACTATAAAACTCCTAGAAAATATAGGAATGAATCTTTATGGTGTCACGTTATGCAATATTATAAGGATGTGACATCAGGAAAAAAGTAAATTTGACTTCATGAAAGTATAATATATGAGCCAGGCATGGTGCCTCATGTCTGTAATCTCAGCACTTGGGAGGCTGAGCCAGGAGAATCAGTGTGAGTTCGAGACCAGCATGGGCTACAAAAATGAGCTCAAGGCCAGCCTGAGCTGTATAGCGAGACTGTCTCAAAAAGTAAAAAGGAAGAAGAAAAAAAAAAGAAAGTCAAATATATGTATAATGAAGAACAGGTGAAAACTCACAGAATACAGAAAAATACTTGCAAATGTCTTATCTGTTTAAGGACTTGTGTCTAGAATACATTAAAAAAATTGTTACAACTTGGAGATACATATGAACAGACATTTAAAAATGAGAACAAAGGTTTATAAACTGCACATGAGAAGATGCTGAGCATCAGTCACTAGGGAAATGCAAAGAACACCTTGTGACTGTATTGAAAAAGTTAATGAAGGTGAGGACTGGATGGATTGGGATCCTCATAACTATTGGTGACACTATAAAGTGGTGTAGACATTGATTGGTGGTTCCTCAGAAAGTTAAATTTAGAGTTACTCCAGCAGCTGCTGTCCCAGGTAAATGCCCAAGAGAAGTGTAAATATGTGTCCTTGCAAATCTCACACACAAGTGTTCACAGCAGTATTATTCATAATAGCCAGGAAGTGGAAACAACCATGTGTCAGCTGATAAATGGATAAAATATGATGTGAGTAATGAAGTATGGATATACATATGCTAAGGTATGAATATGCCTAGAAAAATTATGCTGAGTTAAAGAAGCTAGACACAGAAGACTTCATAGTGTATGTTTATATGAAGTATTAAGAATAGGCCAATTAATAAAGATAAAGTAGATTAGTGTTTACTTGAGGGATGGTGGAGAAGGCAAAGGAGTGACAGCAAGAAGACATAAGTGTTGATGTATTTATTTACAAGTGTTTTACTTTTGTCTGTCCCCCTGCACCTCCTTCAGTTCTGGAGATTGAATCCATAGCTTTCACTCTGAGCTACGTCTATGGTCCCTTTTTAAATTCATTTTTTTCTGAGATGGGATTTTGCTAAATTGCCTTTAGCCTCCCAGAGTGCTGGGATTGTAAATGTGCACCACCATACCCAGGGGCACAGTTTCTTTTGGGGTGATGAAATGCTCTAGAGTCAGATAGTCATGACAAAATTGTGCACTTAAAAAAAGTATTTATTTATTTGGAACAGGTCTTGCTACACAGCTCAGACTCCCAGTGATCCTCCTGTCTCAGCCTTTCCAGTGCTGGAATTACAGGCATGGGTCACCATGCCCAGTTTACTGGGGATTGAACCTGGGTCCTTGTGCTTGTCGGGCAGGTGCTTAGACCACCGAGCTATCACCTCAGCTCCAAAACTGTATATTTTAAATGATGAGTTTTGCAGCATATAATTATATCTTAAAACTGTTAAAAAGTATACAAGAAGGTCCTTGGATCAGAAAAATTGTAAGCTATTTTTTTAAAAGAAAAATGCTTCCTATTAAACTATTGTAATGAAAGCTTTCTTATTTAGAACTTTAAAAGTACTTTTTTTTTTTTTTTTTTTTTTTTTTTTTTTTTTTTTTTTTTTTTTTTTTTTTTTTTTTTTTTTTTTTTTTTTTTTTTTTTTTTTTTTTTTTTGTCTTTTTTTTTTTTTTTTTGAGACAGGGTCTCGCTATGCAGTTGAGGCTGGTCCTGCGCTCACTTTTGTAGCCCAGGCTGGTCTCGAACTCACACCAATCCTCCTGCCTCAGCCTCCCAAGTGCTGGGATTACAGGCGTGAGCCACCACGCCCGGCTTAAAAGTACTTATTGAATGAGGGATTTCAGACTTAAAATTTTTTTTTTTCCTTTTATTTAGGTATTTGTAGTACATAGTGATTTTCTTCATTGTGGCAAGTTTTTACATGTCCTGCACATCATTTTATGTCTCCTTCCCTCGAGCTCCACTAACTTAGGTTCTTTTAGACAAAAATTATCACTTACGCATAGATATAAGAGGACTGAAGCAAGCAAACTTACTTACTTACTTACTTACTTACTTATTTATTTATTTTTGCAGGACTGGGGTTTGAACTCATGACCTTGTACTTGCCAGGCAGGCACTATGCCATGGGGCTATCTCCCCGGCCCCAGCAAATTTATTAAGTTTCTAAAATAAGTAAAAACTTTATGCTTAAGGTTTGAATATAAAGTTCTTCTGTAACAAGTAAAGCTTTAGTAAGTAATGTAACAATTTATTATTGGTTAACAGGGATCTCCTTCCACCAAAAGAAGAGGTCAGATGTTACAGCCAATTATAGAAGGAGAAACTGCACATTTTTTTGAAGAAATCAAGGTAAACCTTTAGAGAACTCATTCTATGGTCTCTTAAAGAAAAAGTTGCAGGTCAGGGCTGTTTGATTTTTTGTTTGAATGTCTTTTTAGGAGGAAGAAGAAGAAGATGGTATTAGTTTGTCCTCTGAATTAAGTGATATATTGCAAACAGCTATGCAGGCACAATCTTCATTGGAAAACTCAGAATCTGACACTGAAGAAAATAGAAAATTGGCTCTGGATCTCCGATTGTCAAGTACTCGAGCAGCATCTATGTATGTGTGCTGATTTGTGATTTTAGTGATTTAACAAAGTTTATATGCCAAGAAATTCTGCGTTAATTTTTTTTTTTTTTTTTTGTCTTTTTGAGGCAGGGTCTCACTATGTAGTTCAGGCTGGCCTTGAACTCACTTTTGTAGCCAAGGCTGGTCTCAAACTTGCACTGATCCTCCTGCCTCAGCCTCCTAAGTGCTGGGATTATAGGCGTGCGCCACCACACCCGGCTGTGTTAAGTAATTGAGCACTTAGATTAAGAAAAAAAATTAAATAATCAAGGATTAGTTCCATATAGCATAGTTTATAGATATATACTGTCATTCTCATTTTCTTTATTGAATGTAGCGTTCCAGAATTTAAAAAGAAAAAAGACTTGTGCTTATAACAGTAGCAGAACCATCTGAGTTGATGTGTTGATAATATATAATTAATTATTTAGGTGTCTGTAGTTCATAGTGAATACATAAAGGCTATATATATATATATATATATATATGTATATATATATATATATATATATATATATATATAATATAGTACATGGCCTCTTCTAGAGACTATATGGTTTATAAAAAAGGTTCCTGAGTAGGAAGACACACTGGGAATTGAAGCCAGGGCTATGTCATACCCAACCCTTTTGTGTATGTGGTAGTAGAGGAGTGATGGCCTCTCACTGTATCATCCAGGCTGGCCTTGAACTCATGGTGATTCTGTAGTTCTGCTGCCTCAACCTCCCTAGTGCTGAGATTATTATTATTACTTTTTTTTTTTTTTTTTGTGGAACCAAGGATCGAACTCAGGACCTCGCACTTTCCAGGCAGGCACTTGTGCCCCTGAGCTATCTCCCTGACCCCTAGTGCTGAGATTATGAGCGTCAGCCATTAGTCCCAGCCAGCCTCAGCTAATTTTTTTTTTTAAAGACAAGGTCTCACTAGGTAGTTCAGGTTGACCTTGCCTTAAACTCACAGTAATCATCCTCCTTCAACTTCCCAAGTGCTAAGATTATAGATATACACTACTATGCCTGGCAAGATTTTTATTTTCTGAAGTTTTGATGCTAAGCTCTATTTTCAGCTATTCTGGTTTAATTGGTCTGGGGTAGATTTTGACACTGATTTGCACTAAAAGCTCCCCAATGTATTTATTTATTCATGTATTTTATACAGTGTCTCACCTCACAGCTTGGACTTGTAGTGATCCTCCTATTTTCAGCCTCCCCCAGCACTGGGATTACAGGCTTGTGCCACCATGCTTGGACTGGGTTGCCTCAGTATGCCTGTGGGCAGGGCTGGTACAGCATGCCATATAGTACCAGGGATCAAACCCTGGTCCCTGAGTTTGCCTAAGCAGCCTTGTCAACCCTCCCAACTGATTTTAATTTGAGCCAGGACTAGAAACTAGAAATGCTGTTAAGAATATAGTGAGTCAACTTTGTCTTTTTGGTAATGCCTTGTTTCATTTCAATTTTAGGCCTGAATTATTGGAACAACTTTGGAAAGCCAGAGCTGAAAAAAAGAAACTACGTAAAACATTACGGGAATTTGAGGAAGCGTTTTACCAACAAAATGGAAGGTTTGTTGAGCATCATCACAAAATAAGTCATCTGTCTCCATTTGCTCACACAGTGCTTATAAGTTGAAATAGTGAAATACAGGAGCAGGGTGAGATAGCTCAGTGGCACAAGTGCCTGCCTGGCAAGTGCAAGGTCCTCAGTTTAATCCCTAGTAAAAAAGAAAAAGAAAAAACAAAAAAACCAAAACTCTACAAAATAGTGAAATATATTGAATTAGAAGTAAATTATGGCATTAAAAGTAAAATTTTATGACATTCTTTTATGTTCTGAAATCCTGCTATTATTAATGGCAATGAAAAGTCACAGCTGAAGTAAGCACCATCTAATAAAATATTTCAAGGCTGGATAAGCATGGTGGCTCAGGAGGCTGAGGCAGGAGCATCTTAAGTTCAAAGCTACTTTAGGTGATGATTATGAAGACCTCCTTTTAAAATAAAGGGTGTGGCTCAGTGGTAGAGGACTCTTAGTTTGATCTCTGGTATTGCCGTGAAAATAATTTCAAGCTTGTCCTGGGGCAGTGATGACAAATCATTTAGAGCTTTCAGTGATAACAGACAACTCTACGCATGGTATAGATTTGCCATCGTTACCCTAGGGAGTGCTGGTTGAGTTGCAGTGAACCATCCACCTGTCTCTTATCCCCATGCTGGGTGTTAACCTGGGGGCCTCACTCGTGCTAGGCAAGCCGGTGATCTACATCCCTAGCCCACAGTTACTTTGTTACTTAATTCTGCATCCTCACATATGAGGTACTACTTATGAAATGAGATGGTTTTCTTTTTTGGAAGGTCCCCCCCCCCGTTGAACCAGGGATTGAACTCAGGACCTTGCATTTGCCAGGCAGACATTTGTGCCCCTGAGCTATCTCCTCAGCCCCTTGTGGTTTTTTTTGGACAGGTTCCAGTACTAGTGGTATTTTCAGCTAGCTTGGATGTGTGGGTCTTTGAGATAGGGTTTCACAGTACAGTTTGGGCTGACCTTGAACTCAATGTGTAGCCTAGGTTGCTCTTGATTTCAACGCAATCCTCCTATTTTGGCCTCCCAAGTGCGCCACTAAGCCACACCTGTAATTTTGTTTTCAGACTATTGTGTTTCAGCTATATGTTGGGCCTTTCCAGGCTACACATTTTGAAGGAGTGAAATGGAACAAATGGTGCCTTTGTTCATGAACGGAATTTGCTTCACGATTTTGGAAAAGATGACCATAGTGTGTTACTCCATGCTGAATTTAGAAACAACTGTTTAGACAAGCTCCAGGGCTGAGGTTTGATCCCCAGCACCATATGGTGCACCAGCTCCACCCTTGGGCACACTGAGCCAGAGACTGAGACTTGGCATGGTCATGCACGTCTGTAATACCCACACTGAGGAGGCTGAAAACAGGAGGATCACTATGAATCTAAGCTATATAGGGAGACCCAGTACCAAATACATAAAATTAAAAAAAAAAAAAATAGAAACAAAAAATTTGCCAAGCACTTCCATCGGTGAACCAAATTTTTTACAAATGCATTCATGAAACAAGATGCTGCCGGGCATGGTGGCGCACGCCTGTAATCCCAGCACTCGGGAGGCTGAGGCAGGAGGATCGGTGGGAGTTCGAGACCAGCCTGGGCTACAAAAGTGAGCTCAAGGCCAGCCTCAACTGCATAACGAGACCCTGTCTCAGACAAAAAAGAAAAAAGAAACAAGGTGCTACCTTGTGTGGCTCCAATAAAATAATATATAGCATATGCCTTTATCTTACTGGTATAAATAGTTGAGCCTGGGGGACTCTCTTATTTTATTTGTTTTTGGCAGTACTGAGGATTAAGCTTAGAACCTTGTGCTTGCCAGATAAGTGTTTATTCTGCTGAGCTATCTCCCTTACTCTCTTACGTTATCTATTTTTCAGAGTCTCAGTATGTAGTGCAGCCTGCCCTTGAACTTGTAATCTTTTATGTTTCAGGTTCCCTTATAAGAATGCATCCCTGCATTGGGGAACTCTTACAAATTAAAAAAAAAAAAAAAAAAAAAAAAAAAAAAAAAATCCAACTTGTGTGGTGGCAGAAAGTAGTTACATTACCTTAAACCTCAGAAAATATCTCAACAGATAGCAGATTTGTTGAAATATCAGCTGAGACGGGGCATGGTTGTGCATTTCTGTAATTCCAGCATTTGGGAAGCTGTAACAGGCGGACCACTATGAGTCCCATCTAGTAGTGAGACCTTGAACAACCTGTAGACCCTTCCCTAAAAGTACAAAAAAAAGAGGCAGGAGGAGGGACTGGGAGGGAGGGAGGGAGGGAGGGAGGGAGGGAGGGAGGGGGAGAGAGAGAGAAACAGAGAAACCCATCAAGGATAGTACAGTATTTATTTCCTGCAAAACTTTATTCTAGAGGGGCTCAGTCCTCTGGCAGCTGTCTTCCTCATGGCGGCCAGCACGTTGCTCAGCTCCTCATGCTTCCTCTTGGCATGGATGTACATCCCCACCCTCTTCTTGATGAGCTTTAGGGCATGTTTGTCCTTGGAGACCTTGAGCAGCTCCGTGGCACGCTGCTGGTAGGGGACGAAACTGCACACCTTCTGGATCATGTCCTGCATGAACTTTGTGTGTTTGGTGAGGCGTCCATGGCAGTGGCTGTGCCTCGGTTTGCTCACATTCTTAGTTACCTTGTGGCCCTTGTTTAGGCTTATGGCTACGGGATAGCAGAGGGCCCTGGCTGTGGCAGAAGGCTAATATAACATTTTAGAAGTATTCTTTGGGGATGAAATAGTCTGGTAAGTTTGGGTATAAGAAAGTTAGTGGAGGGGCCAGAGAGATAGCTCCGTGGTACAAGTGCCTGCCTGACAAGTGCAAGGTCGTGAGTTTGAACCCTGGTCCCACCAAAAAAAAAAAAAGAAAGGAAGTTAGTGGAGCAACTTTATTTGAATTTATAATTAGTAACACTATACCTCGTTTTTTTGTTTTTTACAATCTTTGAGGCTGTTTTCCAGATGGTCTCTAGAGTGTTAACAGAATTTTTTTCTCCTTCCCTAGGAATGCCCAGAAAGAGGATCGTGTTCCAGTGCTTGAGGAATACAAGGAGTACAAGAAAATTAAAGCCAAGCTCAGACTTCTTGAAGTACTTATCAGTAAACAAGATTCTTCAAAATCCATATAAAATATGCTCCTTGAAAATTTGCATCATAAAGTCAGTTGTATTCCTTGATGCTGTCATCATGTGTACTTGACTGGTCTTTGAGTTCATTTTGTCAGGTGCTCAGAGGATCTCCTTTGTACGTGGTTGTGGTGCCACTAAGCTATGAGGGAGGGTAAGTAGGCCCTCTCAGGAGCATAGGTGATGTTCCATATACAACACAGACTGTCCTCTTCACCGTTAGCAAACATGCAGTCTCCTTCATTGTTTTGTACTATCAACACATCCTATTAGCAGAAGACTAGAATTTTATCCTTTCAACTTCAAGAACTTTGGAAATACAAAGCTTTTTGTTACTACCTTTTGTTTTTGTTTTTGTTTTTAACATTACTGAAGAAAAGTGAGAGGAAGAACTTCATACTGAACTCTTCGGTTGCCTTTTTCTTACAGAGTGACTGAAAATTTGAAAGAAAAGCCTATAGAAGTGCACATATGCAGCTGTCTTCTGTTTTCCTAGAAAACCAAAATCAAACTGAGATTACCAGTTCTACTGTGGAACAACTTTCTGTTTAATTTCCAAAGTGACACCTTCTCACAGGTAGAATATTAGCAAAATTTTGCAATTCATTGGTCACACAGCTCTTGGATGAAGATGACATTAGGGAGACCAAAAAGTGACCTTGTTTAGCCTATTAAAAACATATACCACACATCACACAGAACTGACATACCACATGCTGCCTATAGGACTTAAGTTATGTTTGTTCCTAAGTTACAATTTTTCAGCTGATGATAATATTTTTCTGGATCAGATTCTGGGCTGTTACCCCAGTTACCTCCAGATAATGTGAGAAAACAGCTATGTCAGTATGTAGAGATGGTGCTCAGATTTTTGTTTAGTCAAATGGGCCTAAATTGGTAATCATTATATCTAAGTAAATTATTCATAACAAGGGCTATACCACTGCATTTTGACATGAACTTCGAAGGGCTGTGTGTTTTGTTTTTTTCTTTTCCTCTTCTGTTCAGTAAAATCTATAATGAAACACCCTCTAGAAGATACCACCTTTTGCTTAATCACATTCTGTTAAGCAGCCATTTGTAGTTTGTGTAGTGGTAAGCCCTGTGTCATACACTCTTAACATCTATTCTTTGGCTTTGCATGGCTTTTCTTCAGCTACTCTTGGTGTCCTGTTAATCATTTTTACCAAAGGGTGACTTTGTTTGTATTAACAATACAACAGGATTAATCAAAGTGTTAATTTCTCTTCCTGGTGCTTGGGTTGATGATGAGTGCCTCACTTCTGTGCTCATGATTTGCATGCAAGAACTCATATGCATGGTTTTAATTAGCTAATATTAAAATTTTGTTTCATACCAAAAATTGGAATTTTGCAACATTATTTAATAAGATGAGGGAAGCATGAACCTCAAACTTCTGGCACTATTACATAGTAAACACATGAAGTAGCTTAATAATAAGTGTTTCTAGTACTTCACATTTCACTTATGTGTGCAATGCCTTTTTTGGGAAAGGGGAGGCAATCCAGTGGTAGTGAATGTGTACTGGAGGAATTAAAAAAGCACTAAATCCAGCCTGCCTTGTGTGTTTCATTTTGATACTAGGTTATTCATATTGTTATTCATAAGTAATATTGAAGACACCAGGAGATATATCACTTTGATTTGCCTCATGTAGTGCATATTCTTTTGGTCTCTATATAGTATAACATCTAATTTTATGTGTACTGTTTATTATTTTTTTAAGGAATTTTTTATTTTATTTATTATTTTTATTCTTGTTTCAGAACCTTGGTTTATTCACTCATTTTTATGGTCGGCTCAGTCCGCCCCGAGGGCAGGGCTGGCGCAGCATGTGGTGCCGGGGATGGAACCGCGGTCCCTGAAGCTGCCCAACTTTCCCAAGCAGGCGCTTTAGACCACTGAGCCATCCCGCCGGGCCCCAATGTACTGTTTATTGTTAATCAATATTTTATGTACCACATGCGTACCACATGCAGAAATCTCCATTTGCACTATTTAAGTGTTTTAAATAATATATTCTTTCTTTATAATGGTAAATATCTGAGAAGCTGTTTTTATAGGTCATTGGCCTCACTGGTTTCAGTTTAGAACTAACAGCTACTTTCAGTGTTAATGTTTGGCTATGAATAGAGTAGGTAAATGGAACATAGTGGTTATGCTAGGTGGCAGTATTGTTTATAGTTGAGTAGTAGGTGGCAGAATTAGGGAGTTTATAATAAAAAGTATATATCTATATACCAGTATTATATAGATATATATGTCCACTAATTGCGGTATTGTGTCTGGCACTTCACTGTACTGTCTTTTGTAATAAAGAACTTCCATGTTCTAAATTGTAAATTGGTTTTTGCAGTAGGTGTTTTAGAGTTCACATACTCCTTTTTCTAACTTTAGCCTGAGTGATTTGGCTAGCCACAGGAAGGCCAGGGGGCGCTGAAGAGTCAGCATTGTTATAATGAATTATCCTATTAAGAAAACTGAGAAATGAGAGAATAGTCAGGTAGTAATTAAAAATTCCTCCTTTTTTTTTGAGCCAGAGATCAAACTTAAGATCTTCCACTAGCCGGGCGTGTGGTGGCGCATGCATGTAATCCCAACACTCGGGAGGCTGAGGCAGGATCCGTGAGAGTTCGAGACCAGCCTGGGCTACAAAAGTGAGCTCAAGGCCAGCCTGAACTGTACAGCGAGACCCTGTCTCAAAGAGACAAAAAAAAAAAAAAAAAAAGATCTTCCGCTTACCAGGCAGCCACTATAGGGACTATAGGGACTATATCCCTGAGCCTTAAAAATTATTTTACTTGCTGCATGCAGCTGTTTCAGAGGCTGAGGCAGGTGGATTTCCTGGAAGCCAAGAACTGAAGGCTATAGGAAAAGCTAAAGCCTTTACCCATTTATCTGTAGCCAGAGGAAGTGAGAACATGGTACTTAAAAGCATCAGTATTTTGTGTACTCTGCAAAAAAAAAAACTTTGTTCACATACTGAACTATTAAAGAGATATGACCTATGAAATACAAGCATCATTTTATACTCTCTTGACATTCCTAGAATTTAATAGCAGACCTCACAATTCTGTGTGAATACTAGTGTGTGTATATACAAGAGCATATTATTGTAATGTGTCTTTTTTTTTTTTTTTTTTTTTTGCGGGACCGGGATTCAAATTCACGACCTTGCACTTGCCAGGCAGGCACTTTTTTTTTTTTTTTTTTTAAGGGAGGGTTGGGGCTTTGTTTTTTGTTTAGCTGCAGATTGAACCCAGAGCTTTGTGCATAAGAAGCATTTAATTCCTGGAAATCACATTATAATTGATCCTGACTATACTTTGATGATAGGTGGTTTAATGTTTTGTTATTTCTTTTGTGTACTGGGAATTGAATTTAGAGCCTTCACACTGCCCTATATCCCCAGTCCTTTTGTTTCATTTTGGGTTTTGAGACAAGATCATCTCACTGTATAGTTTGGGCTGGTCTCAAACTCAGCAACCAACCCTCCTGCCTCAGCCTCCCAAATGTACCCTTTTTGTTTTGAGACAATGTCCAATTAGTAAATTGCCCAACCTGGGATGGGATTTGTGATCTTCTGGCCTCAGCCTCCCAGAGTGGTAGCATTAAGACATTAAATCACCTTTATGCCTTCAAAGTGAGTCTAACATGGAGAAATACATGAATAAATGTAAATGTAGATAATACATGAATAAGTCTTTGTTAGACATGCTCTGTGATTGCTTCACAGTCTTACCTCTACTTAGTATCGTAGAGCTGAAAATTTTCTCATCACTCTATTTAGTTTTAAACTGATGTATTGTAATTCCTTCTCCAATTCTACAGCATATAAGAAGAGTCTAGAAAATAATTTGGAAGTTGTTAGAGAGTAGATCACTAATAATTTTATAAAGACAAGGTTATTAGTGTTTGTTAGGGGAAATAGTATGGTAGGGTCCTAAAATGTGCTGGATGGTTGTACTTCTCACATTCTAGAGCTCTGTGGAGGGGCCAGGGAAGTAGCTCAGGGACACAAGTCCCTGCCTGGTAAGTACAAGGTCCTGAGTTTGATCCCTGGTTCCGCAAAAAAAAAAAAAAAAAAAAAAGCTGTGGGGAACAATAACTGCTGTACATATCAAATATAAGTGCTAGCGCTGGGGAGCTAGCTCAGTGGCATAAGTGCCTGCCTGGCACAAGGTCCTGAGTTTGATTCCTGACACCCAAAAACAAAATCTAATTTAGGACAATCCTGTTTCAGCTTCATGAGTTGTGGGATTATAGGTATGTGTGAACACATGAGTAAATGGAGCTATGTGGTTTGATTTTTAAATTTTACAGAAAGTGGGACAAAAGGCAAAAATGGCATCTCATAGTGAGGGTGTAGCTTCAGTAAAAAATTAACTTGTACCTTCAATCCCTAGTTCATGGTGGCTCATGGTAAGTATGGGTTACAACAAATGCTTACTCGCGAACTTCTTGATGAGTGACAACAGGCTGGTAGTCATCCCGAATTTCTGCAGAGTAATACTTTTTTTCAAGTTTCTCTTTCCATTTTTTCCTCTGTTCAGCTCTTCGAATCTCCTATTTAAAGGACAAGTATAAAGGAGCCGGGCGTGGTGGTGCACGCCTGTAATCCCAGCACTTGGGAGGCTGAGGCAGGAGGATTGATGCGAGTTCGAGACCAGCCTGGGCTACAAAAGTGAGCTCAAGGCCAGCCTGAACTGCATAGCGAGACCCTGTCTCAAAAAGACAAAAAAAAAAAAAAAGGGACAAGTATGTGGCTTATAATGCTTGAAAATTACTCTTTCCTTAAAATCTTAAAGAATTCTTGTATGAAACATTTTAGAGATGGCTCTTTCATGACAAAAAAATTTTATAGACTGGTTAAGTTTTTTATAATATTTGGCTAGGTTTTGACAAATTTTATTTTCAAAACTTAAATTTTTAAAATACTGTAAAGCTATACAGCAGTCATATCTTTTACTTTTTTATTTTATTTTAGTTTTTGGTGGGACTGGGGTTCAAACTCACAACCTTGCACTTGCCAGGCAGGCACTTGTGCCACGGAGCTATCTCCCCAGCCCCCAGCAGTCATATCTTTTAATCCTTTTATTTCCCTTATAATTGTTGCATGTTTATTCTTTTAACCACTATTGCACTGGCTTCCCTGTCTTGCCAGAGAACCAAACTTACTTACTTACTTACTTACTTATTTATTTATTTATTTATTTATTTATTTATTTATTTATTTTTTGAGGCAGGGTCTCGCTATGCAGTTCAGGCTAGCCTTGAGCTCACTTTTGTAGCCCAGGCTGGTCTCGAACTTGCACCGATCCTCCTGCCTCAGCCTCCCGAGTGCTGGGATTACAGGCGTGCGCCACCATGCCCAGCTCAAAACTTATTTATTTTGTACAACATTTTTTGATTTAAACTCATTAATTCTCCTTTTGTCCTTACTATGTGTATTTTTTTTTTTTTTTTTTTTGTGGAACCAGGGATCAAACTCAGGACCTTGCACTTGCCAGGCAGGCGGTACTTGTGCCCCTGAGCTATCTCCCCATCCCCCTGTCTGTATTCTATCATAGTTGGATAAAATTATTTTTGTGTGTGTGTGTGTGTGTGTTTTTTTTTTTTGAATGAAGGCCTCACTGTAAAGTTCAGGCTGGACTTAAACTTTGTTATACAGTCCAGGCTGGCCTTGAACTTGTAATACTCCTCCCTGAGTCTCCTGAGAGCTAGGGTTAGAGGGACGTGGCACCACACTTGGCACTTTTATTTTTATCGACAAACTTAAGATACTTGCTCGATTTCTCACGGTATTTTTTAATTTCATTATTTTGTTTTCCAGGAATTCTGTGATTCCATTTTGTGTTTTTTTCTGTTTTGTTTTGTTTTTTTCAATATGGGAAATGAACTGAAGACCTTACACTTGCCAGGCAGGTGCTCATGTTGCTGAGCTATCTTCCCAGCCCTTGTGATTCCATTTTGTATATCCTCTTTTTATTCAAGGGTATTTAATAAAGTTTTATTTATTTATTTATTTATTTATTTTTAAGAATTCTTAATTTTATTTATTTATTTTTTTCTTGTTTCACAACTTTTTTTTTGTTTGTTTGTTTGTTTATTCACTCATTCTTATGGCTGGCTCAGCCTGCCCCGAGGGCAGGACTGGCATAGCATGTGGGCCGGGGATCGAACCGTGGTCCCTGAAGCCGCCCAAGCTTTCCCAAGCAAGCGCCTTAGACCACTGAGCCATCCCGCCGGGCCCAATAAAGTTTTAAATTTTTATCAAAACATTTTTTTTTAATTTGTTGTCTCATTGAGTTGTCCAGGTTGGCCTTGAACTGTGATCCTCCTGACTTTGCCTACCAGAATGCTAGATTACTGAAATACACCATTACACATCCTGACAGATTTTATTTTGTATTTTTAATACAAAATTATTTTTAATTTTTAGAATTTATGCAGGTTTTTTGGACCAATAGATTAATTTACATGGGTAAGTTTTATAAATTGAGGTATTTTCTGAGGTTACAAAATTTAATATGTAACTAGAATATTACTTCATTGCATTCTTTTGTTCTTGTCGTTTTCTTCATCTGTTGTGTGTTGTCTGATACTTGCACATAGATATTTGTAACTGTTAAAATCATGCTTTTCAGGGCATAGTGGCCCATGCTTGTAATCCTGGCACTCATGAAGCTGAGGCAGGAATATCATTGCAAGTTTGAGGCCAGCCTGGAATAGACCCTGTCTCAAACAAACAAATCCTTGTTAGGCTTAGTTGAATGTGCTAGTGCACACCTGTAATCCCAGCACTAGGAAGGTTGATGCAGGAGGATCATTGTGAGTTTGAGACCAGCCTGGGCTGCAAAGTGAGCTCAAGGCCAACCTGAACTGCATAGCCAGACCCTGTCTCAAAAAGACAATCTGTGTTGGCTTATAGTAAAGTTCCCTTCGCATGATTGAAAGCTTTTTTTTTTTTCAGTAAGGGTCAAAGGGTCTCACTACATAGATTCCTAGTGATCTGCCTGTGTTCAGCTTCCCAAAGTGCTGGGATTACAGCCCTGCACCCCCACACGCAGTCTCAGTCTCCCTCTCAGTGCTCCCTGAGGGTAGAGTGGGCACAGTACCCTGGGGCTCAAACTGAGGCCCCTGCTCTGCCTAAGCAGGTGCTTTCATCCACTGAGCTATTTGGCCAGCCCTTGAAAACTTTTTGGCTATAAATTTCCACTGGAGTTACAAGCCCTAAAGTCTTTTTATGTAACAGCACAGAACTGGATTTGTTTTTTGATTCAACCTAGAAAATGTTTTCAAGTAAGTTTTGTTTTTGTTTCAAGTCTGACTTTTTTTTTTTTTCTTTTCCTCTTCTGTCTTGCTACTTTTACCTTTTAGGAATACATGCATATACTAGGGATTAAATCCAGTTAGGTCTTTTTAATATTTATTTTTATTTTAGGGAAGAGTCTACAGGGTATTCAGGGTCTCACTACTAGATCAGACTCCTAGTGATCTGCCTGTTTATAGCCTCTCAAGATCTGGGAATCACCATCTCAGCACATCCCAGGGGCGGGGCCAGCAGGCCACCCCAGGGATTGAACCAGTCCTGTATCTGCTTAAGGTGCGTTAATCCTCTGAGCTATTTGGCAGGCCAAAGGGTAATGTTTTGACACCACATGTTTGAGACCTTTTTTTTCCTCCTGGGACCGGGATTTGAACTCTCAACCTTGTACTTGCCAGGCAGGCACTTGTGCTATGGAGCTATTTCCCTGGCCCCGAGACCTTTTTTTTTAAGTGTTTTCAGACAAGGTCCCACTGTGTAGCCCAAAGGCTGCCTTGAACCAATGGTGATACTCTTACCTCAGTCATGGAAATACTGGATTACAGGTTTGCACCACCACACCCAGAGAGCCTTTTAATTTGAAATAGTAATTCTTGGCTTACATTATCTCTTTGTTGCTCTATGGTATTGAATATCAGTGTAACTTGATTTTTCCTCAATCCAAATTTTACTTGGATAAACCTCATTGACAACTGGGTAAAATTTCTCATACACAGTAATATGTTGTTCACATCATGTTCTATTTCATGTTTATTGAATTAGATTTTTTTTAAAAAAAGAATCTCAGACTAAGGGATCTACTCAAGAATGTGTATTGTATTATTTTAATATCATTCTGGAATAGTTCCTTTGTTTTACTTTTTCATGACTTGATTCTTCTAAAGAATACAGGCCCAGAAGCAGAGTGTGCAGGTGCACACCTGTAGATCCCAACACTAAGACTTGGGAGGCTGAGGCAGGAGGATCAGTGCAAGTTTGAGACCAGCACGGGCTACAAAAGAGCTCAAGGCCAGCTTGAACTGTATAGCAAGACTCTGTCTCAAAAAGACAAATTATTTAAATAAGTAAATAGGGCCCAGCAGGATGGCTCAGTGGTCTAAAGCGCCTGCTTAAGAAAGCTTGGGCGGCTGCAAGGACCGCAGTTTGATCCCTGGCACTACATGCTGTGCCAGCCCTGCCTTGAGGGCAGGCTGAGATGGCCGTAAAAATAAACAAAAGTTCTGAAACAAGAAAAACTAAACTAAAATAAAATAAATAAAAATACAGAGAATATAGACTGGCTATTTTGTAGAATGTGCTTCAGTTTAGTTTTGTGTGAGTTTTACTGTGATTAGATTTGGGTTACACCACAAGGATGTTACAGAAAGCTGTTGACTCCATGGCGTCCTCTCAGGGCATAGGATTTAAATTTGTACTAGCGTAGTCACTTGGGAGTAAGTTAAGGTGCTGCAGTCTGATGGTACCCTAGCATTGCTGCTTTTTTTGTAATTAAGTATTTGTGGAAATGTGTGTAAATACCCCATTCCTCTAAAGACTTTTACTTATTTGTATGCTTAAATCGGTGTGAGTTCACAAAATCCTATTTATTCTTTAGGTTGTGAACTTCAGATGTGGCTTGTTTGAGGCCTGTAGTTGACCCTTGTATCTTTGAATAGGTTACGTGTTTATTGTCTGGTTCAGTGACATACTCCAGGCCCCTCTTGTATTTACCCTGGAATTATCAGCATCTTTCACAATCCTTGATTCCTTTCAGAGTGGAATGATATTTAGAAACCAAAATCTGGGTAACAGTCATGCTGACTGCTGCTAGTGTGCCATTGCTTCCAGCCCTGTCTGGACAGAGCTAGAAGACACTGTCCTAATTCAACACCACAGAATTGACTTTAACAGTGAGCCTTCCCGTTTTTGTGACACACTAGACCCATGCCTTCCACTCACTTGCCCACTGCAGCCTCCTAACTGCTGGCCGCTGAACCCTGCTTTTCAGCAGCAGGGAGGTGACCAAGAAGCAGAGCAGTGTTACTTCCTTCTGAAGTGGGTGTCTGGTGTCCATGCTTCAAATACTCCATATATATATTCATTAAATTTCACACTGGGGTCCAGGGAGATAGCTCTGTGGCACGAGTGCCTGCCTGGCAAGTGCAAATTCATGAGTTTGAACCCCAGTCCCGCAAAACAAAACAAAACAAAACAAAAAAACACTGAATGGGGCCAGTGAGATGGCTCAGTGGTCTGAAGCACCTGCTTAGGCAACTGCAGGGACCACGGTTTGATCCCCAGCACCACATGCTGTGTCAGCCCCGCGCCCAGGGCAGGCTGAGCCAAGAAATAAAAATAAATAGTTGGGCATGGTGCACGCCTATAATCCCAGTACTTGGGAGGCTGAGGCAGGAGGATCAGTGAGAGTTCGAGACCAGCCTGGGCTACAAAAGTGAGCTCAAGGCCAGCCTGAACTGCATAGCAAGACCCTGTCTCAAAAAGATAAAAAAATAAAAATAAATTTCACACTGAATATATCTAACTTTTGAAATTTAAAGAGGCATTTATCACATTAGTGAATGTGAGAAAAATGATGTAACCCTGTTAAGAGCTGGTAACACTGTGGAAGTCTTGCACCTAAGTGGGTACCTGCAGGACCAGAGAATGGGGAGAGCGCCTAGGGGCACCATGTGAGGAAAGGGTAGAAGACTGCTCTGGAAATGCGAAAGCAGAGCACTCTGAATAAAGCAAATGACTTCAGTTTTTGATCAGAACTTTAGAAAAACAGATTTCTACTAAAGCTACCACTTATGAAAAAATTTAAATCTTACACTTTTGTCAGAGCTTTCTCTTCTGGTTTGTTTGACCAAATGTCCATTGTGTTTGTTACTGAAATATAAACATAAGGAATAGAAAGTAAACAGGGTGAATTGTCACCATTAAATGCAATCAGTCTTTAACAAGGATCTGAATTGTATTTCTGTTCTTTCTAAAATGCTATTTGGAAAATTTCATTATTTAGGTTCAAAGTAACATAATTTTAGCTCTTTAAAGATTCATTGTTAACTGGATGTGGCGCTGCACACCTGTAATTACCTGAGTTTGAGGCTACCCTGGGCTATCAGTGAGTTCAAGGATAGCATGAACTGCAACGTAGTGATACCCTGTCTCAACAAAAATTTTGTACTTCTCAGATAAAGACACACAAACAGCCAATAAATATATGAAAATGTTTAACATCACTGGTCATTTAAGAGATGCAAATTAAAACAGCACAGATTATATCTCACCCTGGAAAGGATGGCTATCAAGAAAACAAATGTTGGAGGGGCTATGAGGAAAAAGGAACCCTTCTCCACTGCTGGTGGGAGTGTAGACTTGTACAACCACTATGGAAATCAGTGTGGAGATTCCTCAAAAACTTAGGCTTGAAGGTTCCATTTGACCCAGAAATTCTGTTGGGTATCTTTCCCAAGGAATTAAAAACCACCAAACAACAGTGATACCTGTGTACCCAGGTTTATAGCAGCAAAATTGGAAACAGCCCAAATGTCCATCAGCCAAGGAATGGATAAAAAAAAAAAAAGTGGTCTCTTTATATAATGGAGCCATAAAGAAGCATAAACTGGAGTCTTATAGATAAGTGCATGCAACTCAAGACCATGTAGGGGCCTGGGAAGTAGCTCAGTGGAATAAGTGCTTGCCTGGCAAGCACAAGGTCCTGAATTTGATACCTGGTGCCACAAAAAATAAATAAATAAATAAATAAAAAATTGCCTGGCATGGTGGCACATGACTAATTCCAGCACTTGGGAGGCTGAAGCAGGAGGATCAGTGTGAGTTTGAGACTAGTCTGGGCTACAAAAGTGAGCTCAGAGCCAGCCTGAACTTCATAGCAAGACCCTGTCTCAAAAAAAAAAAAAAGACCATGTAAGTAAAATCAATGCCCATGTGTAAACATATTATCTCCCTAGTGTGATAATCTGAGAGTAAATAAGATCCAAGATGTACAATAGGAATAAAGTTCAAAAGGAAAGAAAAACTGGGATGAGGGAAAGGAGAAAAGAAAGCAAAAAGCAAAAATTATACACATATATAGAGACAGTTATACTGATAGTGCTGATATTGTGTGGACAATTAAATTCCTGTCTTGTACTGTGAGTAATTTAAAGATAACAGTATGCAATGTATTAACCATTGTTGCCCTATTGTTTTTAAATTTTTTTTCTCTAAATTACATTTTTACGAGAGGTTTGAGTTTGGAGAGTATTTGACTAATATAAGTATAATGCTAAGTATAAGTGTAAACATTAAGTATTCTGTGTAAAATGTTTTTATTTTGATAGCTAAATAAATGCACCTGATGAAGACAAAAGTTGTTTTCTAGTTCCTTAGAGGGACTTTATTCTGCAACCTTCCTTTCAAATCTTTTTCTGAGTAGTGTGGTACACAGCGTGTTAATAATTCTTTTCAGCAGTGGTATGGATCAGGCCTCTGGCTTCATGTATGCCAAGTTGGTGCTCTGCTGCTGAGCCATATCCTGACCTTACATTAATTTAATTTTATTTTTTTTTCTTGTTTCAGAACTTTTATTTGTTTGTTTATTTTTATGGCCGTCTCAGCCCGCTCTGAGGGCAGGGATGGCGCAGCATGTGGTGCCGGGGATCGAACCGAGGTTCCTGCAGCCGCCTTCAGGCGCTTTAGACCACTGAGCCATCCTGCCGGGCCCGGCTTACATTAATTTTAAATTAGCTCAGTTTCAGGGTATCCTCAGTATTAGATATAATGGCAGTGGATTCAGAATCACCACATTGGGTGGTGGCTGTTTTGAACCACATACTTAACTCTTATTGCCAGGTTCTCCTACAATGGTTCCTGACTTAAACATAGTTAAACTTTGGATTTTTTTTTTTTTTTCTAATAGTCTTTCTCTGCGTTCAGGCTGACCTTGATGTCATTATATAGACCAGGCTGGCCTCAAACTTACTGCAAGCCTCTTGCCTCAGCCTCCTGAGTACTGGGATTGCAGGTGTGTACTTCTACATACTGCTTTAACTTCAGATTTTTAAAAACTGTATAATGCAAAAATGATAGGCATACAGTGGAGACCATACCTTAATTTTGAATTGTGATCCCCCCCTATAGTGGATTTCTAACAGGTGGTTGACTTCTTACACCCAGCTGAATTAAATTATAGTGCTGAGTGGGAGGCCCAGCTGAGGCTGTCAGCCACATAAAGGCAGAACAGAAGAAGCTACCAGAATGCTGTTAGGGATGCTATTTGGAGAAGCTGTTGGAAGCTGCTAGTTCTCTTGGACTATTCTGCTTGTCATGCTGTCTTTACTGATGAGCTCTGGAGAATCTCTAATCCTCTTTTTTTTTTTTTCTTTTTGAGACAGGGTCTCACTATGCAGTTCAGGCTGGCCTTGAGCTCACTTTTGTAGCCCAGGCTGGTCTTGAACTTTCACTGATCCTCCTGCCTCAGCCTCCCAAGTGCTGGGATTACAGGCGTGTGCCACCACGTGTGGTTTCTGGACCTCATCTTGAGCATCACTTCCTGGCTTCTGGTAAGATGTGCCCTGCTCAGCCTCATGGAGAAGCTTGTCTCATTGGCTTTCCTGCTGGGAACTTGGCTTTCCTCGTCGCTGAAGGAGCTTGGGACCTCACTTGCTGAGGATGCTACAGTACTTTTGGGGGAGCTCTGGTGCTTACCTTGAGCATTGCTTCCTGGCTGCAGTTCAGATCCCTTAGCTTGCTAGTACAGGTCCTTCGTCCCACCAGCATAGACTTCCTAGCTTCTACCACTGACCTTTGGGCCTTTCCAGCACAAATCTGGCACAAATCCAGGCCAGAGCTAGATTTTTTAATACTTAGTGTGTGGATAGATTTCCTGATTTGTATATGATTCTTGGGTGATTCCTTATAAACTAATATTATAAAATGTGTCCTGTATTATACTGTTACTCTTGTAAAACCGCCAAGCCATGTCACGACTTCAGTGAGCATCTGTGGTGAGATACCCCATGATGAGCAGCAGCAGTCCCCAGCCCCGTGATCGTGAAGGGAAGCAACCGCTCTGGATGAGGTGCTGTGTTGCCCAGGTGTTAGGGGTACAGGGGCTTCAAAAATTGGATGGGATGTTCGGTACTCTAAACTTTGGTAGGTTATTTGTGCCACACTGAGCTCAATCAAAGTAGGTTAGGCTAAATGAGTTGTTTGGTAAATTAGAGGTACTGAATGCATTCTTGAAATATTTTCAACACTACCTTCAACTAACACTTTACAATTTACAATGTGTTCGTTCATCTGTGTAGAACTTTTAAGTTAAAAATTTTTAAAAAGTAATCTTACAAGGGCTGGTCAGAGAGCTCAGCGGACTAAAGGGCCTGCTCAGGCAGATGCAGTTTGATCTCCAGCATGCCTTGCTGGCCCTGCCTGGGGTGCGCTGAGCTGAAAAGGTGATTGATCCTGAGCATGATGGCACCCACCTCTAATCCCAGCCCTAGGAAGGCTGAAAACAGATAAATGAAAGTCCAATCTGTATAGTGAGACCTTGGAGACCCTACCAAATAAAATAATAAAAGGAATCTTACATTTTCTTGTCTTCTTTCTGAGTTTTCTTCAACTTGAATTTCTCCAGAGCATTACGGTAAGTCTAGGGATAATTTAGAAAGTTTGACAATTTATCAAAAATATATTCTCTTTTGTGTGTGTGTGTGTGTGTGTGTGTGTGTGTGTGTGTCTTTTTGGTCTTTTTGAGACAGGGTCTTGCTATGCAGTTCAGGCTGGTCTTGAGCTCACTTTTGTAGTCCAGGCTGGTCTCGAACTCACATGAATTCTCCTGCCTCAGCCTCCCAAGTGCTGGGATTATAGGCATGCGCCACCACACCCAGCAAAAAATACATACTCTATTATTATTTCATCAAGTTTAATGATATATTTGTCCCTAGAGACTTCTGTGCTAAAGAAATACAGAGGTGAAATGTCATGATTATCCTTTACCTTGCCACCACTTTGATTTCTACCTTAGAGAAAATGCTCAAGAAATTCTTTTGGGGCATTCCAGTTGAAGTTGATAAAAAAAAAATCTTTGAAAAGTACTAATATGTACTGTTGTACTGTTTGAAGAATGTTAACTTTTTTTTTTTTTTGGTAGTACTGGGGATCACATTCAGGACATTGTGATTGCCAGATAGATGCTTATGTTGCTCAGCTATCTCCCTGGCCCAAGAATGTTAAACTTTTTAAGCCAGTTGTGGTAGTGCTGCCTATAGTCTTAGTGTTCCAAGAGGATGAGGTAGAAGGATTTCATGTTTGTATCCAGCCTGAGCCATTTAGTGAAACCCATTCTCAAAATAAAAAAGGGCTAAGGATGTAACTCAGTACAAAAGCCCTGGGTCCAAACCCTAGGACTTCTTCCTGAGGCTTTGGGTAATGATACTGAGTAAAAGCTTAAGCCTCAGGTCATGGTATAGAACACAGTGATCAAAACAGTACAATAAAAGCAGAAAGGGAAGAAACATTCTAGGTTAAAAAAAAAAAAAAAGTTGATAAAGGGGCTGAGGATTTAGCTCAGTGGCACAGCACCTGCCTGGAAAGCATGAGGTCCTTAGTTTGATTCCTAGAAATCCCTCACTCCCCAAAAAAAGAATAGTTAATAAATATGGATTGGGACAGAGAGACCTGAGCAGGACTTGGAATATCTGAAGAGAAAATTTTGACCTATTTTGACTGGCCCAGGGACAATGACAGAATGGGTGGGGCAGCCTGGGTAAGAGGCTAGAACAGAAGTCACAGAGCAGAAGGCTGGATAAAACGCACTAAAAGCCCTAAACTATTGGTGGCATGATGCAAAGATTCTTCAGATTCCACAAGTGTGAACAAGATCTGCAGAGATAAGCTACACACAAGCCTTGACAACAGGCTGTCTTAGCAGACAATAGAAAAAAGTCTTATTGGGGTGTTTGAGCCAGGAGTAGGGAGAATACTGCCTTTAACAAAAACAAGAGTGAAGAAGACAGGAGTTCTCTGTTCATGTCACAGACACCAGAATCTAAGCTGAGATTTGGGGAGGGATGGAGTAGTCTAAACGCCCAACAGTGCTTTACATTTAATCACTATTATTTGATGTATGGGACTCATAAATCACTTTCAGCTACATTTTTAAAATCAGAGGGCATACTTCACTTACCTAGTAATGAAATAAAGCAAAGATGAGTAATACTGAACCAAAAAAGCCAAGCCTCTGGTGTGAAAAGAAACCATCACAAGGGCTTCAAGTGATATTTGACCTACAAGAGTAAAAATGGAGTAATTTTTGTTTTACAACTATAATTTGGAAGATAATTTTACTTACCATCTTAATCATTTTACCAAGTTCAAAATCTGGCCTTTTTCCTACTGCATAATCAGCTTTCACTTCAGAATAAGTATCGTTAATAATTGCCAAGAACATGTTCTGAGGAGAAATATTCACATGTTTTAATTAAAATTTCATTTAGATGTTAGTGATTTTAAGGTTGGGAGCAGTGGTGCATGCCTAAGTCCCAGCTCTGTGAGGGGCTGAGGTGGGATGATTACTTGAGCCCAGGAGTTCCAGGTCAGTCTGGGTAGCATAGAGAGATTCTTGTCTTAAAAACAAAATAACAACAAAAAAGGTTAATGACTTTAAAAAGTGCTAGGATTTGTAAGCTCTGATTTAAATTCTTAATCCCTATGCTCAATAGTAGGTAAGTGACCTCACAGATACAATAGACAATGGAAAATGAAAAGTGTATGCATATGGGCAAATATGTTAATGGTAAATGAGAAAAACAATGTACTATTATTAATGCTAACCAGTTATTAATATATTATTCTTATTGCCTGAAACTCACAGCGATCCCCCTGCCTCAGCCTCCTGAGTGCTAGAATTAAAGGCATGCATCACCATACCTAGCCTTTAATTTATCAATATTATATAGCAAAAGAAAACAAGGGCCAGGGAGATAGCTCCATGGCACAAGTGACTGCCTGAAAAGTGCAAGGTCATGAGTTCTAACCCTGGTCCCACAAAAAAGAAAATAGAAAACAATATTTACAGGCTCATAAGGATGTTTAAATTCTATGAAATTTTTATTTTGATTACTACATGTTTGCAGTACATGATCACATTCATCATGAGGTACATCTAGGTAAGTAACACTTCTTAATTTTGTTTCCTTCTCTTGGGAAGGTTTTTAGTTCTATGAAGTGAAACTACTAATGTACTCACAATTGCTAAAGCCTGATAACATAAATGTGGAGATGATAGCTTACTTTCCTCCCAGTTTTCCACCTTTAACGCTAGAGCAGGGCTGTTACTCTGAGGACTCGTGGCTTTTGTGGGACTGTTTTTCATGGAGGATAAGAACACTGTCTTGGGGCTGGTGAGATAGCTCAGTAGAATAAGCATTTTCCTGGAAAGTGCAAGGATCTGAGTTTAATTCCCGGTTCCACAAAAAAAGCTTACGAGGCCAGGAAGATGACTCCATGGCGTAAGAACCTGCCTGGCAAGTGCAAGGTCATGAGTTTGAACTCTGGTCCCACCAAGCCCAAGTAGACCAGACATGGCAGGGTGTGCCTATAACTCCAGCACTCAGGGGACAGGCAACATGGCTCAAGGCCACCCTGGACTACAGCCAAAGACCAACACCCTGTCTTAAAAAATATATTCTGAATACATCTGAGAGACCTATCTAGTGACTCTTGGCAATCACAAAAAAGTGAGCTTTTAGCCATAGAGCACCAACTCCAATACAAAGTAGGCAGGTTTGTTTTTTTTTTTTTTTGAAATAGGGTCTCACTCTATAGTTCAGGCTGGCCTCCTGCATCAGCCTCCTGAGTGCTATGGTTACAGGTGTGCACCATCATGGTACATAATACTTTAATAGCTGAATTTTCTAGTGTGATAATCTCGGCCTAAAGATAACTAGGAAAGGTACTGTAAAGGATTTAGTATGTCCCTGGAAAAAATAAACATACAGATGTTAAATATGATCATATTCCCTCTTGGACAAGTAAAAACAGTCAGTACACTAGAGATTGTGATTGTTAGGAATCTGTGACATTCTTTTTTAAAAAATTTTATAAATAATTTTTATTTTTTGATACAAGGTCTTGCTATGCAGTTCAGTCTCATAGTGATCCTCCTGTCTCAGGCTCCCCAGCACTGGGGTTATAGGCATATGACACCATGACTGGTTATGGAATGGTATGGCATGGGTACTGGGGATTGAATTCAGGATTTTGCATTGCCAGGTAGGTGTTTATTCAGCTGAGCTATCTCCCCAGTCCAACATTCTCTTTGTCCCTGTGGTTGCCTAAGCTTGCCTAAGCAGGTGCTTTAGACCACTGAGCCATCTCGCTGGCCTGACATCTATGGGTTTTTTGTTTGTTTGTTGTTTTGGTGGTGGTACCAGGGATCGAACTCAGGATCTTGCGCTTGCCAGGCAAGCATTTATTCCACTCAGTTATCTCCCCTTAACATTAATAAATGTCAAATGTTCTGTCAGAAAAACAATAATGCTGCAGTTTCTTCTAATTTTGTTTTTCTAAAAAATGTAAGCAAAGACAGAAAGAAAACACATGGCTCTTCTTACCAGCAAGACAAAGAACACAAAAAAGATGAAAGTGATGAAATAAATGGGTCCCAAGATCCAGTTGGCTTGCTGAATGCCAGCAAAGTCAAAATTTCCAAGAACAATTCGAAATTGTGCAAATCTTTGATGAGAAAAATAAAAAGTAAATATTAAATCCTGTCATGCATGTACATGACAACTGCAGGGGGTCACCAACCTCTCCAGGAAAGTGTCTATGCATATGATATATACTGTCTGGTTTGCATTATGTTACACCAGGATTTTGTAAAGGTGAAAAGAGAGAACTGTCCTAAAGGCAAGCTTTGAAATACCTCAATGGTTAAACAGGCAGTTTAGGAAATGATAGGCTTCAATTTATTTACCCAGTGTGAATTCAGTTTGCACCTGTAAGATTTGAACCTTGAGATATCGGCCCACAAGCTCTTCTAGGCCTTGCACTCCTTGGCCATTCCTGTGCTCTTCTGAAATTTAAAGTACCTTAAGTGCGCCCAAGAAGTGATTTTTCAATGCATAGGTAGACCCAAGAGCCCTAAACGTTCTGATTTTTTTTTTTTTTTTTTTTTTCCTGTATTTAGGACAGGCTCTACATGGTCTCACTATGTAGATCAGACTTGTAGTGATTCTCCTGTTTTCAGCCTCCCACTGCTGGGATTAAAGGTGCGCACCACCACGCCCAGCCTCAATCGCTGTCTCAGCCAATGTGACCTGCTGGGATCAAACCCTGGCCACTACGTCTGTCTAAGCAGATGGCCCTGCCTTTTTGATGCTGATGATGTCTTAACTGTCTCAACTTCCAACAATTTGTCACTCTTTACTCTTGAGGGCTGGTAATGATTCTCACTATGGGTCTCAGTTTTATTTTGTCGTCTTTAGTAACTATAAAAGCTTGGCTTTTATTATTATTATTATTATTATTATTATTATTATTAGATCTTTTCTCCCATGTACATGCTTTATTTTTTTATTTTTATTTTATTTTTTATTTTTTTGTCTTTTTGAGACAGGGTCTCACTATGCAGTTCAGGCTGGCCTTGAGCTCACTTTTATAGCCCAGGCTGGTCTCGAACTTGCACCAATCCTCCTGCCTTAGCCTCCCAAGTGCTGGGATTACAGGCATGAGCCAAGGCTTAGCTTTTTTATATATCTCTTTTTCTAATTTTAAAAATGAAAATGAATATTAAAGTATTAAATAGTGGAACGGTAGGAGAAATAGAATCAGGTTTTCCTAATCTGAAATCTTATTTTCTCATTAATTTGCAATGGCATTGCCAGATGAAACAGAGATAACTGTATGTACGCATGTTCATATTATGCATGTTTTTTAAGGGCAAAGCCAGGAAGAAATTTTTAATAGTACACTGACACTCTGCAATATCAGTCTGATTGTTCAGCCAGCCATAAGGGAGAAGATTTCTTGTCCTTGTTGCTTTGGCCAATAACAAAAGGGAACAGAAGGCCATCTACCATGAAGGGCAGACTGACTCAAAGAGATGGAAATTGGAGTCCTGGGACTCCCAGTTGTTTAGGATTTTATTCCTACTACCTAGATATAATGAAACCACAAATGAATATCCATCTTGCTTTCTTTTTGTATTTGGTACAGGCTCCCACTAAGCAGCTCAGACTCATAGTGATCCTCCTGTTTTCAGACTTTCCAGGCATGCGCCACCAAGCCTAGATTTGGTGGTGCCTGAGGCCAGGCTGGCAAGGCATGTGGTGACTGGGCCATCTTGCTTTTAATACTGGCTTCTAATGTTTTTCTAGGATAGGAAGTAGATGAAAAGTGTTTCCACACATTTTTTTTTTTTTTTCCTTTCTAGTATTGGGGAGTAAAAGATTCTCTTTCAATGTTTCTAGCTTGATTTTTTGTTGTTTTCCTAAAGTTGTGTTTATATAAGAAAAAGGAAGTTAAAAGCATTACTTCTCATTCTTTTCTCCAGAAACTAGTCAGGAAGTAAAGGTCTCATTCAGCTCTTTCCTGTCAGGAAATTATTCAAACATTTGTGTTGTAAATAATGAGAATAGTAACAATCCAAATGCTTGTGGGATGGGGGCTGGGGAGATAGCTCAGTAGAATAAGCACTTGCCTGACAAGTGCAGGGGCCTGAGTTCAATCCCCGGTTCCACAAAGAACGATAAGCAGGGGCCTGGCAGGATGGCTCAGTGGCCTAAAGCGCTTGCTCAGGAAAGCTTAGGCGGCTGCAGGGACCGCGGTTCAAGCCCTGGCACCACATGCTGCGCCAGTCCTACCCTCAGGGCAGGCTGAGCCAGTCATAAAAATAAACAAAGTTCTGAAACAAGAAATAAATAAATAAATATACATAAAATAAAAATAAAAAAAAGAAATATAAGCAAAAAAATACTTGTGGGATGGCTATAATCACAAGGGAACTAGAGAATGCAAGTGCAGTGTAAGTGGACCCTTTCTTCTCTTAGTTGGAGCTTTAAAAAATTATTATTATTATTTTTAAAATTATTTATTTATTTATTTATTTATTTATTTTTGGTCTTTTTGAGACAGGGTCTTGATGTTCAGTTCAGGCTGGTCTTGAGCTCACTTTGGTAGCCCAGGCTGGTCTCGAACTCACAACGATCCTCCTGCCTCAGCCTCCCAAGTGCTGGGATTACAGGTGTGAGCCACCATGCCCGGCTATTATTATTATTATTATTATTATTATTATTATTATTATTGGTCTTTTTTTGCAAGCTAAAAGGAACAAACAATGCCTGGGACACAGGATTAATTGAGTGAAAATACTGTTTGGTAACTTCTTGATCTTTTGCTAACATTCTGCTTATATTTTTTCATCAGAAATTTTGGAGGCCATGAGCCGGGCATGATGGCGCAAACCTATAATCCCAGCACCTGGGAGGCTGAGGCAGGAGGATCAGTGCAAGTTTGAGACCAGCCTGGGCTACAAAAGTGAGCTCAAGGCCAGCCTGAACTACATAGCTGCATAGTGAGACCCTGTCTAAAAAAGAAAAAAGAAACTTTGGAAGCCAGAAAATTTAAAGTGCTAAAGGGGAAACAAAACAAAACTGAAAACAAAAATGAAACAATCCTCAAATAATATAATTTTTTCAGACAGAGCCTTGCTGTGAAATTCAGGCTAACCTTGACATCCCAACAATCATCCTGCCTCAGACTTGTGAGTGCTGGAATTACAGCTCCACCATGCGAGGTGTGAACCAAGAATTTTGTATCCAGCAAAACTGTTCTTCAGCAGTGAGGGGTAGAGAAAGCTGAGCACGGTGGTGCACTCCTGTAATCCCAGCACTCGGGAGGCTAAGGCAAGAGGATCTCTGCTAGTTCAAGGCCAGCCTGAGCTGTATTGTGAGGCCTTGTTTCAAAAAGACAAAATAAATAAATAAATAAATAAATAAATAAATAAATAAAATAAAAATAATAAATAAATAAATAAATAAATAAAAAGGAGCCATCTTCCCAGATAATAAAAATCTGAGAGTTATAACACTAGACTTGCCCTAGTCCTACATATGGAAATGAAAGGAATACAAAGATGTATGAAAAAAATACAGACCACAATAGAGGTCAATAAAGCTATTATTTCCCTGGCACCACATAGTGCGCTGGCCCCTGCCTGGGCCGCCCTGAGGCAGGGCCAAGTCTGGGCTTGGTGGTGCTGCAGAGGCAGAAAACAGGAGGATTGCTACAAATCCCAGCTGTGCAGGGAGACCCTGTACCAAACACATGTTTTTTTTGTTTTAAAAAAGCTATTATTTGAAGGGTAGTTTATAACTCCACCTCTACCTTTTGTTTTCTACACTATTTAAGAGACTAATATTTTTTTTTTCTTTTTTTGTCTTTTTGAGATGGTCTCACTATGCAGCTCAGGCGGACCTTGAGCTCACTTTTGTAGCCCAGGCTGGTCTTGAACTCACACCAGTCCTCCTTGGGAGTCCTCAGCCTCCCAAGTGCTAGGATAGAGACTAATATTTTTATAAAAATAATTTCAGTATCCTCACATTAACTTATAATCCATATTTGTTTTCTACATAATTTTAGAAGGCTAGTACCTTACAAATACTAGTTTGTTTTAGGACACATTGCATAATATATTTTTGTGACAACTATAAGAAGGATGGGAGCTATAAAAGCAAGGATTTATATTGAATTCAAGCTGATATAAATTCAAATTAGAGTATTATATAACTTTACGAAGTTATATGTAATTCCCACAAAGAAAATTATAGAATACATCAAAATGAAACAAAGCATGGTGGTGTATTCTTGTAATCCCAGCAGTCTGGGAGGCTGAGACATAAAAATCACAAATTCTAGCCCTGCTTGTCTCAAAAATTAAAAAGATCTGGGGATATAGCTAATGTAAAGACCCTGTGTTCACTCACATAGTAGAGTAGAAAAAGTCCATTAAACTGTTTCACTGCAAAATTAAAAAAAAAAAAATCAGTTGACTCCAAAATGAAAAATGAAAAAAAAAATTTCTTTCTAACTTGACCTAGTAACACTTAAAAAAAAAAAAAAAAAAAAAAATGGATACCAGCAACCAGGTGTACTGGTACACGCCTGTGATCCCAGCACTCTGGGAACCTGAGATAGGAATATTTCAAGTTCAAGCCCAAAATAGGCAGTTCAGGCACTTAATAAGATCCTGCCTCTAAATTAATTTAAAAATAAATAAATCAATGATCAAAGGGGTTGGGATATTAGTGCAAAGGCCTTGCTTCATGCCTAGTGCCTACCTAAGTGGGGGGCAGGAGTACCAAACCTTACTTGGAGTATGACAGATATTTTGTCTTTGTAATGGTTGCCACATTGTGTCAACTTGAAAAGTTTAGCAGGGAGCCAGGGTCCTCACTTTGTGAACATCGTTATCCAGAGCAAGCAGAGGGCAGGGACATGGTGGGAGCGCTCTGCCTACCCCGGGGCCCAGGATAGCCTGCTTACAATATAAGGGAGGAAAAGTGGCTTATTCTCGCCATTTTGCTCTTGCTGCTTTTGTTATATTCTGCTACCTCGCACTGCTGCCCTCTGCCATGTGCCACCTTGCCCTGGAGCCTGCTGATCACAGACTGAAACCTCCACAAACCGTGAGCTAAATAAACCTTTTCTTCCCTAATTTTGGATGTCACTTATTTTATCTCAGCAATGAGGGGAAAGTAACCAAGACAGTCTTCAATGAGAATATAGAACCAAGCTTAATTAAAGCTTATATTACTACTTATTGTAGCCCTTTTATGATTTTTTTGTTAGAATATAGAAAATATACTAATTACTTATACTAAGAGCTTACATGGCATTTTGAAAAGTGGAAAAGTCGTCAACTTGTGATCCAAAAACCAGAAATCCTAACTGGGCATAAGCAAAGAATATGATAAAAAACATGATGGCAAATCCTACTATGTCTTTGATACAGCGGGACAGTGTCGATGACAGTTGAGACATTGTCTTGTTAAAGCTTATGAATCTGAATATCTGAAAAAAAGAACAAACTTAAATGGAATGGAATATCAAAGATTATAACTACCTATATCAAAGATTATAATTCCTAGGCTGGGGAGATAGCTCTGTGGCACAGTGCCTGACTGCCAAGTGCAAGGTTGTGAGTTTGAACCCCAGTCTCGCAAAAAAAAAAAAAAGATTATAATTCCTTAGAGTAAGTTAATTTCTGAAAAATCTTGCTTCAAATTAAAGAATCTAATGATAATCAAGGATGTTTGAGGATTTATCAGCCATCAATACAAAGCCAAACTACTTTTAAAATTAATAGTTGAGAAATTTATTTGACCATAAACCATAGTTTAAGTTCCTATTACACTTGTAGATTATTGAACATGTGACATAAGATATAAATACCTTTATCCATGCAAAGAAGATAGTAATAGCAATTATATTATTGTAATAAATGTGCCAGTATGCAAGCAAGTAGAAGTCTGAATATTTTTCAGTACTTTTTAATAGCTGTCCAAGTAGGAGAAAATTTTGTATGTTACAATATGCGTAGAAGAAAACAGTCACAAAACACAACTAAATGGGAAAATAAGAAGGGTTAAATTAGAAACTATTTCTATTTTGAAACTTCTTGAACCTATAAAGGAACACATGAAAACATTCATCAAAAGTTTAACAGGGAGGGAAGGAGGGCTGAGGAGATAGCTCCGTGGCATGAGCACCTGCCTGGCAAGCACATGGTCCCAAGTTTGATCCTTGGTACCGCAAAAAAAAAAAAAAAAAAAAAAAAAAAAAAAAAATAGGGAGGGAGGAAAGGAGGAAGGGAGGTAAACATAGGACTTATGTTTTTGACATAAATGAAAGTAACCTTCAATTTACAGAAGCTAAAAATAATTCTCATGAGGACAGAGACATTAATTCTGGCTTCCTAATCTATCTACTTACTTCCTTGAACCATAAAATGGAAATATATAAAAGATTTGTGTCACCTGCCTAGGCTGGAAAGATTTCTGCTCTATATGATACTTAAAAATTTGGTAATTTCTACAAGGGAATATTACAAGAAAAAAATTACAAAAAATAAGTCCTGGGGTAATGGAAAAAATGGAAAAGCAATATTAGCTAAGGCAGTTCAACTACTAATTTTTCTTAGTTCATTAAAAAGAAAGAAAGGTTTGTGCTAATATTGTTTGGACAATTAAATGCTGATACCTTGTACTCTGACTTAAACATAATAATACACAATATGTTAAAGATTGTGTTATGGTTCATATCTAGTAGTCCCCCCAAAACCTCATGCAATCATGGGACGGGGACTTCTAGAGTTTGAGACTTGATCCATGATCCACTGGGATTATGTGTTTTAGTACTGATGAAATTATGGGTCTGAGTACTGCTGGGAATTATAGGTGTGGCCTGAGGCAGACAGGCTAAGGCAGAGAGCCTGATGTTATTTATTTATTTATTTATTTATTTTTATTTATTTATAGCCTGATGTAATTTAAAGAGAGATAGAGAGACAGATTCCTGCTGTTGCTCTGCTGCCCTGATTGGATGGCTGCCTCTGTCACTATTTTGTTGCTGTTCTGCCTCCATGAACTTCTGTCCTCTGCATTGTGCTTTTCTGCCTTGGAGCCAGCCGTATATGGACTGAAACCTCCAGTAACCATGAGCTAAATAAACCTTTCCTTCCTGCATTTTGGATGTCAGGTATTTGTCCCAGCAATAAGAGAAAAGTAACTAAGACAGATTGTTATCCTATTATCTTGTTTTGAAATTTTATCTTTTTACTTTAAAATAAAGAATTTAAAATTCAATTTCTTTTTTTTTTTTTTTTTTTTGTGGGACCAGGGTTCGAACTCACGACCTTGCACTTGCCCAGCAGGCACTTGTGCCTCGGAGCTATCTCCCCAGCCCCAAAATTCAATTTCTTTAAAAAAATCTTTAAGAAGTCTTTTTTTTTTTTTACTAGGAATTGAGCTTAGGACCTTGTACTAGCCAAGCAGGCGCTGTGCCACTGAGCTATACCCCACGCCCTAAAAAATATCTTTTAAAAAGGTATTTGAAGCTCAGGTTATTTTAGGTATGAGAACTTCATAACTGTCATAAAAATTTTGAGTTCCCTGCCTGAAACACTGATAGTTAATGATCTAATGTTATGCCCCTTCTTAGGCATTACTGGGAACACTGGAGACATAGATGGCACACTTTTACACTCAGATGAACTTTTTTTTTCTTTTTGGTTTGTTTGGGACAGGGTCTTGCTGTGCAGTTCAGGCTGACCTTAAGCTCACTTAGTAACCCGAGCTGGAGGTATTGCCACCACACCAGGCTTCAGATGGAACTTTTAATTTGCTTTTGGAAATAAAGCTTAAGTGTGGGTTAGCTAAAACTAAGGGCCAATGGAAGCAAAAGATTAAATTATAGAAGCCAGAAATATTTGTTCCCTGATATTTTGGTATGAGGATTGAACTCGAGACCTTGCACTGTGCTTGTACGGTTGAGACTTATCCATGGACCCTCCCTGACTATTTCTAAGGCCAAGCTTGTAACACTTGACTTGGCCTGTGTCCATTTCCATGTTTACTTTAGTCAGTCATTTTAATGCCTAAACCTGGCAATCAATCTTCGTGTTCCTCTCAGGGTCCTTTTCCCCAGTCCTGGTGCCCTGTTCTCCCAAGACCAGAGTACCTCTGGTTGTCCCATTTTCAGTTTTTATTTAATATTGTCTTTTGCCCGTTTCCCAGTTGGTGTGAGAAGGAAAGAACATGTAGAAAACATTTAAGAGTATATTTTAAAGAAACTTGCTCAGAAAAATTCATGATTGGTGAAACGTGAGGCCCTATGAGGAAGACTTTTTTTCATTTCTCTGTTATTTTCTCTCATTCTCCCCATCTCCCTACTCCCCCATGGCTCCAACCCTCTCTCAGTCTCTTTCTAGGTCCAGCCCAGGGCTGGACTCAAGCAATCCTCCTGCTCCAAATTCCCAAAGCAGCTGGGACTCCAAGAATTTGCCACTGACTGACAGCAATACCTTTCCTCGAGTGTGGATAAGGAGACCTAATGTGTGTATGAAGCCATAATATTCACGGAATCACATAGTCCTTTAGAGTTACGTGGGGCCTTTCCAAGGATCCAGTCAGAAAAAAGATCAGATTTCTCCTTTTTAGCATTGCATCATTAGTATGTACAGTAACAGTTCACTTTTCTTTTTTTGTTTTTTTCCTTTTTTTTTGACAGTTCACTTTAGGCTTAATACTTGTAGCTTTCCAAATCAGGGTAGGATGAATTGAAAATTTGGGTTTTCACACTTTCCTCTTTGGTGGGTTCAGATGTGATCCCCTTGAACCATATACATGAATAATGTATACTCACCAACAAAAGGAGTGATTCTAACCAATTCCAAATACTTTTGAAATAGGCGAACTTGAGTTCTTTTATTTTTGTTAGTTCTTGTGTTGTGAAGACAACAAGAAAAATACAAAATACAATTTCACAGGAGGCAATAAAATAATCATAGTAACTAACATATCTGAGGAGTTTCAAAGAATAAAACTGCCATGATGTAAGTATTCCTCCAGTTGCAGGGAATTCTGCTACCAGTCTGTAAAATTAGGTTCATAAAAATACCTTTGAGTCTCATGTATTTATATTTCAGTGCTTAATTCAATGTGAAATTTCTACATAATTATAATGTATACTTTAAGAAGAATTTTGTAGAAAAAAAAGTAAAGAGAAACAAAAAAGAGTAATTTATTTTGTACACAATTTTTTCTTGGGTCACAGGTTCAATTTAAAAATTTTCAAGTAGATGTGCTTATTTCTTATTGGCTCTACTGTTTCTATACCTTGCGTATGCAGAGGTGAAAGAGCAACATGAATGAGAAAAGTGTGATGTTAGCCCGATAATCATTCTATCTTTGTACAGATTGTTCATTCAGAAACGGGAATACTACTTTATCTTCATAGGAGACTGCTGTGCAGTAGCAGTTACTGTTACTAGTTGGGACTGTCTTCAGAAGATGTAGCTCTTAAAAATATACATGTAATTCTTGAATATTTCAAAAGAGAGAAATACATTCTCTACCATTAGCTTTTCAGAGAAACTTCTTGCTTCTTTATGTCAGTGTCACATATTCCACAAAAGTACTTTCTGTTTATTATAGGCTTTAGATGTTAGATACCATGATCTGTGCAAATAGATGTATAACATTTTTTGAAACAGGTTCTCACTGTAAGGTACAGGTTGGTCTTGAGCTGTACTCCAGGCTGGCCTAAAATTTATCAGAGGTCCTCCTGCTTCAGTGTCCTGAGTGCTAGGATTACAGGTATGTGCCATCAAGCCTGATAAGAAGTCTAAAAATTAATTCCACTAAATATAAAAAGATGTTGCAATTGTTTGGTTATTTCTAGTGTTTTTCATAGTGTGAGATAATTAAGAATTAGCAGTATTTTTTTTTGTCTTTTTTTTTTTTTTTTGAGACAGGTTCTTGCTATGCAGTTCAGGCTGGCCTTGAGCTCAGTTTTGTAGCCCAGGCTGGTCTCGAACTCGCACCAATCCTCCTGCCTCAGCCTCCCGAGTGCTGGGATTACAGGCATGAGCCACCACGCCCGGCTAAGAATTAGCAGTAATTTAAGGAACCAGCATTTCTCTTGCATTATTATAATGCACTATTCTTATCTAATTGTTTATTGGTACTGGAATCCAGAGGGTGCACACTCATAATCCCAACACTTGGGAGGTCCAGGCAAGGGGATCGCCTGAGTTCAAGGTCAGACTGCACTACATAGTGAGACCCTATTTCAAAACACCAAAAATATAAATATTTATTGGTACTGGGAAAAAAAAAAAGGACAAAGCCCCATCAACAAATAGAACTGTTATAGAGAACAGAACACCTATAATCCTAGCACTCAGGAGGATCACAAACTTGAGCCCAGCATGAGTGACAATTTAGCAAGATGCTGTTTCAGAACAATAAGAGGGGGGCCCGGTGGGATGGCTCAGTGGTCTAAAGCGCCTGCTTGGGAAAGCTTGGGCGGCTTCAGGGACCGCGGTTCCATCCCCGGCACCACATGTTGCTCCAGCCCTGACCTCGGGGCAGGCTGAGCTGGCCATAACAATGAGTGAATAAACAAACAAAGGTTCTGAAATAATAAATAAATAAATAAATAAATAAATAAATAATTAAAACAAAACAAAACAAAATAATAAAAGGGCTAGGGTATGTATGCCTCAGTATGAAGGTCCTTGAGTTCAAACCCCAGTACAATAAAAAATAAAAATGACTAAGTAATATAAAATTAAAACTGAGGGCTGGCCAAATAGCTCAGCAGATTAAAGCACTTGTAAGCAGGCACAGGGGCGGGACTTGCCATGCTTGTCTTGCCCCCAGGGTGAGCTGAGATGTAATTGAGACTGGGCATGGTGGCACCTGCCTGTAATCCCAGCTCTTGAGAGGCTGTATACAGGTGGATCACTATAAGTCCAATCTACTAGTGAGACCCTAAACACCTCGTAGACCCTTTCCTAAAAAAATACAATAAAATTAAAACTATAATTCTCTATGTTCCTAAATATATTATGAATTAATTTAAAAATGAAGGTGATGTTGCTTTGCCTTCTCTTTCATCATTGTCATCATTTTCAGTACTGGAAATTGAACCCAGGACCTGTGCATGGTAGGCAACCACTGCACTACTGAGTTCATCCTCAGTCCTTTTTCATTATTGTTGGACTATATTATATTTATTTTAAAGTTTATGACTTAATATCAGCTCATCCATGAACAAATTGAAACACTCAGTGAGGTCTCTAGATGGTTTTAAAATTCAATATACTAATTCAGGAGTTTTCAGTCACTTACCTAATGATGCAAAACAGGTTTACGTTGGCATTGTATAATGAAAAATCAATAAAAATAACCCGGGTTCCTCTTGTGATCCAGCTGTTCAGCCGAAGGTCAATGAACTTGTTTTTGGTTTCAGATTTTGATTTTGATAAAGTGAAAATATATCCCCCATTTTGGTAAACACCAACGAATCCCCAGTGCCAAGGAGAGTTAGTACTGGAAGTAGAGTACTTCCACCTGTTAAGACATTTAAAAAAAGAATAGAAAAGAAACATGAAACTTCTGTTGGAAAGGAGTCTAAGAGTTTAAACTAATCTTTGGTTCTATAGTAGTAGTTTAAAACAAAGTTTCATTTTTTGGGGGGGATCAGGGTTCGAACTCACGACCTTGCACTTGCCGGATAAGTGCTTGTGCCATGGAGCTATCTCCCCAGCCCCAAACAAAGTTTTATTAGCAAGATAATCCCCTGATCAGGGCAGCTGACTTTTTCTTGGTGCTGTTGAAGTTTGCTTGCTGTTTTGCTGAGTAGCCATGTCTATACTCAGAAGAGCTGCCAGCCAATGCTTTTCTTATAATTTTGCATTTTGGAATCAAGGTTAATAATGGTAGCCTTTCACAAAAATTGAAATAGTATGGTGAATAATTGATGTCACTTTTTCAAACATTTGGAGAGATTCACTTGTGAAGCCTGCTCCACCTGAGAATTTTTATGGGTTTTTTTTTTTTTTTTTTGTGGAACGGGGGATTGAACTCAGGACCTTGCACTTGCCAGGCAGAATCTTGTGCCCCTGAACTATCTCCCCAGCCCCTTATGGGCATTTTAAAAGGATTATTTCCATCTCTTTTTGTTTTAGTTAATGTTTTTCTTTCACCTTAATCCAGTTATAGAGGTCAGTGTTTTTCTGCAAGTTTATGTCTAATTAGTGTGCAGTTAATTGTGGTGTGTCTTGCTCCCTCCTGATTTCCAAAATCTGGGAAGTGACTGATACATCTGTGCCCATACATTAGTCTGCCGGTTTATCATGGTGGTGAGCCAGCATTGTGTGGGGATCCAAACCCCAAGGACAGGTGGCTCCCAGACTGACTTCTCCCTCATTAATCTGAATTTCCTCTTTTCCTCTCATCAAGTCTTCTCCAATCAGAGACGGCTATGACATCCAAGCTCCACACCCAGCCCAGCCTAATAAATTGTCTCCCTGCCTCCTCCCTAAATGTTCTTGCTTATCTTCAGCAGCCCTCCTGCATCAAGCAATAAAGCAATAAAGGTTTTCTTTACCTCTCTCCTGCTTCTCTTTCCTACCAGAGGAAGGAGTCTTACAGTGACCCTCCCTCCTTCACTGTGCATTTCATTACCTTCAATCTTTTCTCTCTGTCAACTTTATTGATCTTTCAAAGAATCTATTTTAGGTTTTGCTGGTTTTTGAATTCTTATGTTACATATTTTTGTACTATTCTTTGTTATTTCCTTCCTTCTGACTGCTTTGGCTTTGGTTTGCTCTTTTTCTGCTATGCAAGAGAAAGGTTGGTTTATTAAATTGTGGTCTTCTTTTATGATGTGGGTATATGCAGGAATGAATCTTGCTTGAGTGCAGAATTTGCCACACACCAGCGTGTCTGCATTGTTTCATTTGGATTATCTCAAGGCAGTGTCTAATTGACCAGTGATTTTCCTTTTGATCCAGTGGTTCTTTAGGAGCATCTCCTTTAATGTCCAGTTATTTGTGAGTCTCTCCATTTTTCTTCTGCTACAGAGTTCTAATTTAACTTCACTGTGACCAAAGAACCATCCTGTATGATTTAGCGAGCCTAGCCTATGACTTAGCCTGTGGTCTGTTCTGAAGAACTGTCTTAACCATTTCACTTGCTCCTCAGACAAAAGAGCTGACACCCACAACTTAAGGGAAGAGAGGTTTATTTTTGCTCATGTTGCAGCTCAGAGTCACCTGCTCCGAGGCAGAACTTGGCTGAGGTGCACATGGAAAACAGCTCAGGTGTGGTGGATAGGAAAGAGACTGAATGGGCTTCACTCTGGCAGATTTTTCTAAGAGCATACCTAACATACTTGGATCATTTTCACACCTACACCCCATCATTCCCTGTGCCCTGCACTTTCTCCTAGTTCTACTTTTTTTCCCTCTTAGATTTCATTTCCAATCAGAATCTCACTAAGGAGCCTTGAACTTCCATCTTTTTGGTCTCAGCCTCCAGAGTAGCTGGTATTACAGGCACAGCACACTCATTTATACTTCAGCCCAAGTTGCATAGTTGTGTTTTTCAGGGGTTTCTGCATATGACTGTTAAACAGGAAGACTATTAGCCCACTCTCTATTGGCTTCCAATTTTTAAGAAGTAATGTTGATATGATAAACAAGCACTGGTTGTTTCTTATTTCAGCATGGAGGATTGGCAGGTATTAACTCACAATTGCTAAATTATACAGATGACAAAGTAAACCTAATCCACAATGTCAATTTTGATATTTTAAGTACTTATAGTTGTTATTAGAATTTAAAATATTAAAAGATTGACCTTGAGATTCCAACTTAAAATGCATAACTGATTTGTCCTAAAATCTTTTTTTTAATTTTTATTTTATTTTATTTATTTTCTTGTTTCAGAACCTTTGTTTATTCACTCATTTTTATGGCCGGCTCAGCCCACCCTGAGGGCAGGGCTGGTGCAGCATGTGGTGCCGGGGATGGAACCGTGGTCTCTGAAGCCGCCCAAGCTTTCACAAGCAGGTGGTTTAGACCACTGAGCCATCCCGCTGGGCCCTCTAAAATCTTTTAAAAAAAAAGATTTTAAAAAAATTATGTATGTATGTATGTATGTATGTGTATATTCATACAGGGCCACTATGTAGCTCAGACTCATAGTGATCCTCCTGTCTCAGTCCCTAGTGCTAGGATTACAGGCATGTGTCACCATGCCCAGTTTCTGTGACCAGCTTGGGGTGCCAGGTTGCCAGGGTGGCATGGCATGCCAGGGTTGACAGGAAGGCGCTTAGACCACCAAGCTATCTCCTCAGCCCTGGACTACAGAGTTAGCTCAAGGCTAGCCTGAAGTACACAGTAACACCCTGTCTCAAAAAGATGAAAACCAAAAACAAACCAGAAATGGATACATAAAATATAAAAACCGTAGATGCATAAACAATAAAATCAAGTATGAGCAGAAAGAGGATGCCATTAGAGACGGAAGGTCTGTGCTAGAAGAGCTCTTCCTAGAGAGTGGGAATTACATGTAGGAAAGAGCAGGCCTTTGTAAACAGTTGTATCACCTCTTCATAAACACTATATATGAAAAAGATTTATTCTCCCCCCTGTCATTTTTACAGGACTATAAAGCAGAGTACAAACAACACTGCTATCAGCAGCCTCTGGGTCCTGGATAGGTGGCACCAGCATTTTGGGCTTTCACAGTTCCAGTGTAAATCACAGGCACGAATCCACACCTGTGTGAGCCTCAGGTGCTCTGGCGTACTCAATAGTGTTTGGTGGCCATGTCTGACAGTGCCTGTAGAGCATACCTGACCTTTTCAGTACCAGCAGCCATGAAAGGTAACACTCAAGTAAGCTAGGATGAAGGAGGGAGAAAGTGGCAGAATACCCCTAAGGATCTCACAAAGTCTTGGGGTTATGTTTGAGGAAGAGTGACTAGAGCCTAAGAAACTGACTATTGTAGAAGCAAAATGGATGTTTTGCCCTGCATTCACTATGAATAAGGACTTTTGTTATGGTTTGTGTCTAGCTGTCACCCTCATGCAGTCACAGGGTGCTTCTAGAGTTTGTGACCAATTATTGTGGATGTGGATGCTACATCTGCCGTGGCCAGGCATTACAATGTAAGGAGGGCAGAGAGACTTGTTAGCTACCTGAGTGGCTGTTACTCCTTTTGCTCTCTGCTCTTTGCCACCACCATGAATGGAAGCCCACTGCCCTGTGCCACTCTGCCTTGGAGCCCACCAAGTATGGACTGAAACCTCCAGTAACTCTGAGTTAAACTTTTCCTTCCCTAACTTTGAGAGTCAGGTATGTAAGGTAAGCAAAAAAACCAAAATGAAGCCTCCCACTTTTTTTCTTTTTTTGCAGACAAGGTCTTGCTATGTAGTTCAGGCCAGCATGGACTCACTAAGGTACTCCAGTCTGGCCTTGAACTTGTGGCGATGTCCTACCTCTTGAGTGCTAGGATTACAGACCTAGGGCACCACACCTGGCTGCTCTTCCTTTTCTAAGTACTGCCATCTGTTTTGGTTTGTGATGGGAAGTCCTCCCCAAGCCTCACCTGGTTGCTGGGTGAGGGCTTTTCAGAGGCTGCTGAATCTGCAGTGTGTGACTGGTTCACTACACCCACCCTAGAGCAGGTGGTCTGCATGTAGCATAAGGGAGGAAAAGAGGTTTGCCCCTCCCCTTTTGTTCCAGTTGCTTTTGCCCTTTTCCACCACCACCATGAACTGTTGCCCTTCTGCCACACCACCCTGCCTTGGAGCTAGCTCTCTACAAATGGTAAGCTAAATAAACTTTTCCTTCTTCAACTTGGGGTGCCAGGTATTTTGTCTCAGTAAGGAGAGAAATGTAATTAAGACACTACCTCCAAATCTTCTTTTGATACAGTTGTTGAAACAGTTACCTACCACGTACAGCCTGTATTACTTGGGAAATATACATATTTTAACAATTTTAAAAATATACGGTGGCTATCTGCTAGAAAAAGTTATAATTTTACATTACTTACTCAGTACCACTTCTGATGCCAAAATCAGAAAAGTCTTCATTTTCAGAAGTATACTTGCCATAACACTCACTCGTCAAGGATTGAAAGGATGAATAAACCTTGCATGTATTATTGCGAACTTTTAGCTGCCGAACTCTGGGGACTCCAAGAAGAATGTTCTCATAGTAGATGCGACTGCTATTTTTTAAATTATACAGCTTTTGGTTGTTGTACCACGAATCCCAGTACAAACCTTCCAAAAGGGGTCCTTCCATAAACTTTGTGTAGAAAGAGAAATAGCTTGAGAAAAATATTTTCACATTAACAAATCTTTATTCATACATTATATATGAGAGACTCTGAGTATTTTCACCCTCTGTATTAATGGTGATGATATGGTCCTCTTGGCAGTTTGCACTTCCTGGGGCCCACTGTGTAGTAGCTATGCTCTGAGCACAAGTGTTAACTTGTGTATGTGAACCCTGCGTCCAAGTCCATGAAAACTTACCCTCTGTAAGGTGAGCTTCAGAGCTGGTCATAGCCACACACCAGGACTTCACCTTATAATCATCTGTACTCCCTGTGCCCCAAGCTCCTTCCACAGCTGTGCTGTGTAGACTGCTTCTCCTGACTCTGACCCTTTCTGCCCAATTAGAGGTCCCAAGCCCAGAAGGCATTATTTTTCCTTTCTCTTCTTTGTCACTGCCTGTATAATGCCTGTGGGGCACACCCTAAACAGAGTGAGCAGGAGCTTCCCTTCCTCTCCTGTTGTTCACGTTTCACCAAGACTAAGCTAAGATCACTGAGCCCTTATCTCACACTTGTCCTCTCTCCTTGTCTCCTTGGCAAATTGGAAATTTCTAGCATAGAATTCACACTGACCTTGTCCAATTCACAGCCTGGCCTTTCCTTCCCACTTACATCTTCTAGACACCCACAGTGCCAAATAGCTCTACATGTGGACTAGTTTATTGTACAGACTGTCCCTGATTTCTAGAATGACCTTTCCCTAGTTATCCTTTAGGACCAAATGGCATTATCTTCACTTCTGAAAGCCTGCCCTAACTGCCTCATTCTTCACAACTAAATATATTTTTTAATTTTTCATTAAAAATGTTTTTAAATCTTTATTTGGTACAGGATCTCACTATGCAGCTCAGACTCATAATGATCCTCGCTTCTCAGCCTCCACAGTGCCACAAAGCCAGGTTTCAAAGGCAAGCACGGCTTACTCAGGTTTCTAGAGCTAGTATAGCATGCGTACTGAGAAATGAATCAGGGTCCCTGCACTTGCCAGGCAGGTGCTTAGATGGGTTGAGCTATCTTCCCAGCCCCCAAATGTATATAAATATTACTGTGCCCCTTGATCTTAATTGTCAACTTGACTGGATAAGAGAGGTGCCTGGCTTGTGGTCCTGGACTCTTAACAGGCCAGCCCTTTGATGACTCACAGCTGAATGGGCTATTAGAAGTGAGTCCTGGGGGAGGCTGAGGCGGGAGGATTGGTGAGAGTTGGAGACCAGCCTGGGCTACAAAACTGAGCTCAAGGCCAGCCTCAACTGTACAGCGAGACCCTGTCTCAAAAAGAAAAAAAAAAAAAAAGTGAGTTGTGGGAGTGTGACCTTGGGAAGCACATTTCAGCAGGCCTTCCTCTCAGCCTCTTCCCTTGCCTTATGCTTCCTGGCTGCCCTTTCTGCCTTGAATTTGGCCAGCCACGGACTGAAAGGCCAAAATAAGCCTTTCATCGTTTTTTTTTTTAATGGCCAGCTCAACCTGCCCTGGGGGCAGGGCTGGCACAGCATGTGGTGCTGGGGATGAACCGCGGTCCCTGTGGCAGCCTAAGCTTTCCTAGGCAGGCGCCTTAGACCATTGAACCATCCCACCAGCCCCAAGCCTTTCATCCTTTAAATTGTGTGTGTCAGGTACTTTGTCCCAGACACATACACACACAAAGGTTGTACGTCAAAATCACATCTATTATACTCTCTGGGTCATTAAGAGTAATTGTTGCTAGTACGTGTTTTTTTTTTTTTTTTTTTCTCTTTGAGAGAGGGTCTTGCTGTGCAGTTCGGGCTGGCTTTGAGCTCACTTTTGTAGCCCAGTCTGGTCTCGAACTCTCACTGATCCTCCTGTCTCAGCCTCCCAGGTGCTGGGATTACAGGCATGTGCCACCATGTCTGGCTGCTAGTATGTATTTTATATACACATTTATAGACTATCTTTTTAATCTTTTCTTTCTAAAGCTAGGAATTAAACCATAGGCCTTACAAATGCTAAGTAAATGCTCTACATCCTGAACCCTTTACTGATATTAACCCTCTATAAGCAATATGTCTTGTATTTTCCAAATGACTTAGAAGTGTTCAAAAAATGACAATTTTTTAGTTTTTTTTTTTTTTTTTGTCTTTTTGAGACAGCGTCTTGCTATGCAGTTCAGGCTGGCCTTGAGTTTACTTTTGTAGCCCAGGCTGGTCTCGAACTTGCACTGATCCTTCTGCCTCAGTTTCCCAAGTGCTGGGATTACAGGTATATGCCACCATGCCCGGCTATAATTTTTTAGGTTATAAGAGCAGTATTGCATTATGAACGTAAACACTAAGGGTTAGTAAGTTATAATAGCATAAAGAAATGATACTCATTCTTATCTATTTCTTCAACAAATATTCTCTGCTTACTGTGTGGTACATGGAATACCTAAAACTATTTAATCCACAGGGGCATACCTTACCTTCCAAAAATCAGTTATGCTTCGAATAGATTTGAAGTTGGTTCTTTCATCACCAGGTACAGAAGTATCCAAAAACAGAGATGATATAACTTTGTTAAAGTAATACATATGTGGATTTACCATGCCAAAAGTCACTGAGAAGAAGAATTATTTTTGTTTAAAAATTTATGTTCAAAAACTCAGCTTGTTAGAATTAAACTATCACAATTGGTTCCCAATTTTGAAAATTCAACTTTGTTTAATTATGAAAGTGATAATTTAAAAACATCTAAAATAGAATTACCTAAAGTGAGAAGAAGCTTCTTATAATCCCATTACTGGAGTTCAGTTGGAGAAGATTCTTCAGGTTTTTTTTTGTCTTTTGGAGACAGGGTTTTACTATGCAATTCAGACTGCCTTTGAACTCACTTCTGAGCCTTTAAGCCTTGAAATGACAGTGATCCTCCTGCCTCAGCTTCCTGAATGCTGGGATTACAAGTGTGTGCCAGCAGGCCTGGCTGATTCTTCAGGTTTTATGCATACCCACTTATAAAAAACAATTTCATCTTTGTGTGTGTGTGTGTGTCTTTTTGAGACATGGTCTCACTATGTAGTTCAGGCTGGCCTTGAGCTCACTTTTGTAGTCCATACTGGTCTTGAACTCACATCGATCCTCCTGCCTCAGCCTTCCAAGTGCTGGGATTACAGGCATGTGCCACCACCCCCAGCACAATTTCATCTTTACAAAAAATGACCAGGGAGATAGCTTCATGGCACAAGTGCCTGCCTGGCAAGTGCAAGGTTGTGAGTTTGAATCCTGGTCCTTAAAAAAAAAAAAAAAAAAAAAAAATTAAGGTCATGGTAATAACTTTTTTTTTTTTTTTTTTTTCTGGTACCAGGAATTCAACTTGGGACCTTACACTTGCCACGCAGGTGCTTGAGCCACTGAACAATATCCCCAACAAATAACTGTTTTTATCATTGTTCAAATATACAATAGAAAAGATAAGTGGCTAAGGATATGGACTTTCAGCAGGAGAGGAAAGAGCTAAGATGTATTATATATGTGCAGATTCCCCAGCATGAGTGTGTACTGAAAATATGTTCTAATAATAAAAGTTGAAGGAATGCTATGAACTTTGAATCCATCTACTTAAGAGGGATAGTATATGCCACATTAGTCTTATTGAGAAAGGTGAGATGATGCATATAGAACACTTATAAATGTTCTTTGCAAATAGTAAAAGTTTTAAAGAATATTAACCAGCCAGAAATGGTGGCACATGTCTGTAAGCCCAGCATTCAGAAGTCTAGGCAGGAAGATTGCCATATGACTTCAAGGCCATCCTGGAGTCCAAAGTGGGTCTCAAGGCCAATCTGAGCTGCACAGCAAGACCTTGTGTCAAAAAACAAAAAGATATTCACCAGGGATCACTGAGTTTAGACAAAATATAGCTTTTTGACAGAAGCCCTTAATTGTTCACAATTATCTTCATCATCATTCTATGGCATGCATAAATCAATGCCAATCTTCAATACTGCATCTATTCCCCTGTATATACACTATACTGTAGAGAGGCTATTTCCAATTTTATTTATTATAAGAAAAGTCTTAAAAGATAGTGGGACTATAAATTATCTTTTTACTTATAGCTTTTCTCTTTTCTAAATCTTCTATAAGCATTTATTTTTGTTATTAAGCTTTTACAAGCCAGCCTAAGACATCTTAATTTATAAAGTTGGCTGCAGTTTATTTGCTGCTCTGGCTTGAACACATATGGGCCTTAGTGCTTAGCTACATCCTCAGCTCATTTTTTGAGACAGGGTCTCACTAAGTTACCTAGGGGTATTCTAATTTCTGACCCTCTTGCTTCAACCTCTCAAAGTATGAGGATTATAGTCTTGTACCACTATGTGAGGTTTACAGTTGTCTTTAATCTCTGACTCAAACTTACCATGGCAACACCAATTAAGACAACTGGCATGTAATTGTGAGTAGGATAAGCCAACATAAGTCAGCCAAGTAAACTCATGCTCTGTGCTGTAAAGATAAAACACCTATTTTATTTTTTTGTCTGAGACTGGGTCTCATCTCCCTATGCAGTTCACAGTGATTTTGAACTCACTTTGTAGCCTAGGCTGGCTTTGAACTTGAGGCAATCCTCCTGCCTCAGCCTTCTAAGTGCTGAGATTACACGTGTGCACCATCATGCCCAGCCTTAAAGTGCTTTTTAATGTATCCTTCACATATTATGCCAGTGCCACTGCCACACCAGCTAGAAGGACTGCACTTTGAGAAGTTTTCCCAGTCCTACTAAGGATTCACTTTGATTCATCAAAAGTTTTTAACTATTAACTGTGCAAAGCCGACAACAACTTTTTTTTTTTTTTTGGTGGGACCGGGGTTCAAACTCACAACCTTGCACTTCCCAGGCAGGCATTTGTGCTTCAGAGCTATCTCCCTAGCCCCTAAGATCAACTTCTATGTTTGGCTGAATTTGTATTTTGATTTCTGAAGCTGAACTAATACTTCGTGTGACTCTAAAAGAATAAAATTACAGGAGTGATCAAATATACAATTAATTTTTGAATTTAAAAGTATTTATTACAGCCAAGAGTGGTGGCACACACCTGTAATCATAGTACTTGGGGAGGCTGAGACAGGAGGATTGGTGAGAGTTTGAGACCAGCCTGGGCTACAAAAGTGAGCTCAAGGCCAGTCTGAACTGCATAGTGAGACCTTGCCTCAAAAAGATTAAAAAAAAAAAAAAAGTATTTATTACAGATCTGGTGGGATAGCTCAGCAGACTAAAACGCCTGCTTAGGCAAGCTTAGACAAGCTCAGGGTCTGGTTTGATTCCCAGTGCCACATGTGGAGTCTCGGTTCAGTGGCACACGCCTATAATCTCAGCACTGGGAAGGCTGAAAATAGGATCACTGAGTCTGAGCTGTGTAGTGAGACGATGTAACAACCAAATACAGTGAAAAGATATATTTATTACAGTTAAAGAAACCCTTGCGTTAATTTTTCTGAAAATACTTTCTTTGAACATGTATATCCCATCATTCCTGCCTCTTTCTGAAGCAGTTCTGGAGGTCCTCTTTTGTGTCTTTATTTCTGTCTTTTTGAGACAGGGTTTCACTATACAGTTCAGGCTGGCCTTGAGCTCACTTTTATAGCCAGGCTGGTCTTGAACTTGCACCGATCCTCCTGCCTCAGCCTCCCAAGTGCTGGGATTACAGGTGTGTGCCACCTCTTTTGTGTCTTTAGGAGGTCAGATCACAAATACAATTAATGTTCTCAGAGTGTACTGAGCAGCAATACAGTGTGTAATTATCTTTTTTACCCAATCTGGCACTATGCAACTTCTGGTTCTGGCCAAGGTCAAGATGATGAACCAGTTGAAAGCTTTGTGGTAGCCACAACAGCATAACTAAAGATAATCACAAGAGGACCTGCGGGACTGCTTCAGAAAGTGGTAAAAATGATAGATGGAATAAGTGTGTTTGAACCAAGGGGGAGTATTTTGAGGGCGATAAACAGCAATATGTCTTTCGCAAAAAATGCTTTTTAAACTTTATGTATGTATGTTATGGCCGGCTCAGCCTGCCCTGGAGGTGGGGGTGGCCTGGCATGTGGTGCAGGGGATCTAACTGTGGTCCCTGTGGTTTTCTAAGCTTACCTAAGCAGGCACTTCGGACCGCTGAGCTATCTTACCGGCCCAATGTCTTTTACTGTAATAAATTAAAAAAAAATTTAAACATTCATGGAATTATTGATGAAATGGATGTGCCAAGAAAAAATCAATGTGGATTTTGGAAGCTTTTCACAGTATCTGTAGCCTGAAGTTTTGTCCTGTGTGCATGTGCTGTCTTGGGAATTGAACCCAGGACTTCCCACATACTTGCTAACATCTCCCGCTTTTCTTATTTTGAGATAGGGTCTCTCTAAATTGTCCAGGAAGGCTCACCTTGATTCTCTTGCTTCAGCCTCCCAAGCAACTGAGATTACAGATGTGGGATACCATGCCCAGCTAAGTTTTAACCTTTAAAAACTGTAACTAGTTGGGTAGGGTAGCACATGCCTGCATCCCAGCACTCAGGAGGCTGAGGGAAAAGGGGGGATTGCAGGGAGTTCAAGGCCATCCTGGGCTACAACCCTGAGACCCTGTCTCAAAAAACAAAAAACAAAAAACAAAAAACTGGAAATAGCCACTGAATAATGATGTTTAAAATCTGTCATTGTTTTAAATGTTTCATGGGCTGTTATCTGATAGCCTATGATTTTATTTTTTTAATAATTTTTAATTTAGAAAAATAATAATTTTTTAATTTTTAAAATTTATCTATCTATATATATTTTCTTGTTTCAGAACCTTTATTCACTCATTTTTTAAAGAATTTTTAAATTTTATTTATTATTATTTTTTTCTTATTTCAGAATCCTTGTTTGTTTATTCACTCATTTTCATGGCTGGCTCAGCTCGCCCGCCCGGAGGGCAGGGCTGGCGCAGCATGTGGTGTCGGGGATCGAACTGCGGTCCCTGAAGCCGCCCAAGCTTTCC
>PVJA010008898.1:51582-62770 GCA_004027025.1 Myocastor coypus | reverse complement strand
CCCCCCCCCCCCCCCCCCCCCCCCCCCCCCCGCCTGGGCAGGTGATGGCCACAGACAGCATCCTCTATCACTGCCACCTGGGCCAGCTCGATGTGACAGTGCCTCTCACAGCTGGCCCTCAAAGCCACCGTCACTTGTCACAGGTATAGAAGTGGAAGCCAGAGCTCCTGAGATTCCAGGTGCCAAAGTCTTGGGGGTTTAGGGGCGCTCAGGGGGCCGTGTGACATCCACACACCTCACAGGACATCTGCACCGTCAGGGGCTCCCCCACCTGACAGGGGAGGCCACGGAGGTCTCCAGAGTCTGCATGGGTCTACCACACACACAGCCCCGGGAACTAGGACTCCTGGCAGCAGAGGGCATGAGCCCCGCACCTTGTGGACACAGGAACGAAGGGGCCTCATGCAAAAGGAACAAAGACGTTCAAGACCAAGGGTGGACCAACGTGGGCCCTGTGGCTACAGGTTGCAACACCTTCCCAGAAGCCACTTGGGGATGGAAGGGAGTTCTGAGGTCCAGGTCCAGCTCTGCCCGGCAGGGAGTAGGGCACTGAAGCTGCCGGCACCTGAGCCAGTCACCCCTGACCAAGACACCCGCTCTGCTGGGCCACTGGGGGAACCCCAGCACTGCCACCTACCAGCCCCCCTGGGGTAAGGGCAGATGGGGTCCCGATGGCCCTGGAGCCCACTGGGGACAGGTGATGGCACAGGCTAAGTGACAGAGTGACACACCTACAGCTGGGTGGAACCACATGAAATTCCTTTTTTGTTTTGTTTTGTTTTGTTTTGCAGAACTGGGGATTGAACTCAGGCTCCTGCGCTTGCCAGGCAAGTGCTTATTCTACTGAGCTATCTCCCCAGCCCCCACATGAAATTTCTAATCAGCCGAGAAGGGCAATGCTGTCTGGCACCGTGGCATACGCCGTGGCACACGCCGTGGCACACGCCCATAAACCCAGCACTCAGGGGGCCAAGGCAGGAGGATCCCTGTTGAGTTCAAAGCCAGCCTAGAAGAGGCAGTCAGAATCTGTTTGAAACAAACAAAAAACAACCAAAGGGCCATATAATGGGGCTCTACCTCATGTGTGCCACCCCGTTTTTGTCTCTCTTTCATTTCCCCTTCCCAACAACCCCAGCAGGCAGGTACTGTTATTATTCCCTCCTGCTTCAGCCTCCCAAGAGCTGGCATTACAGGCGTGTGCCAACAAGCCCGGCTATCATTCCCATCTTAAAGGGCAGAACGCTGGGGCATAGAAGGGCTTACGCTCTTCCTCAGAGAAGCCACTCAGCCAGGAACAAGGACTGGACTGGAACCAGACAGCCTGGCTCCCTGCAACGCAGAACAATGACCCCTGGAATCATCAAGGTGACTTTAACTATGTCCTACAGCCCCAGCTGGAGAAGGCAGGGAAGTGTGAAAGCCATTTAGAAAGGCCTCTGTGCAGACTGGTTAAAATTAAAATAAAATTAAATAAAAAGACGGGCTCAGAAATTCAGCTCCCTGGAAAAATCCAACCATGAGTGTGATATTTCATTCCCTAGTACAGCAGGAGTGTGAGGCTCCCTGGTGGCTGGGGTCTCGGCCTGACCTGCACCCCAAAAATCATCTAGACTCAGGGCCATTCGCCACTGTCATCATACCACTGTAGAACCCACGGGGACAGGAGAGACCTTCAGTGAGGTGACCAGAGTGTCACCAGCCAGCACCCTCCATGGGAGTGAGGGCGGCATCGTCTGACGCTGTGTTTGTGGTTTGGTCTGCTGTCTGGGAGGAGCCCGGGCCCCACTGCTGTGCCAGGGTGCAGGACAGAGCCTGGCTGCATGAGCCTGACAGCAGGCCCAGAAGGACTGCCAGGATGACCGAGGTGGCCAGGCCAGCCAGGGAACAGGGCACCAACGGGGCCTTGTGGGCCCCTCCGGGCACGTGACATGCCAACCCAAACCTGAAGCTCTGAGGAAAGCTGCCACAGGGAAGATAAAGTGGCTCCCGCAGTCTATAATTTCCGGCAATTTCTGCCTTTCGTTGTATCTTTTAGAAAAAAACGTATTAAGTTCTTCTGAGACAGAAGGCTAACCCCCGTGGGCCTCTCCCGCGCATACTAACTGAGCTTCCCCAGAGAGGCGGGCTGACAGCCTCCCAGGGCTGCAGTGCCACCAGGAATCAGGGCCAGTGGCAGGTGAGGGACTGTAGACTAGGGACAAGCCAGTGACCCCCCAGGAGAGGAAGATGGGAGGCTGCTATTACTTGGATCTCATTGGCAACCAGGGTCAGCAAAGGCATGAGGAGAATACAGAGTCCGCAAGCGTGCCAACGGGCAGCAAGCCAGATGAATATTTGAACATGGTACTTTGAAAAAAATTAAAATTAATGCAAAACTCATGATGAATAAAATATCAAATGTTTAAAGATCTTTAAAAAAAAACAAACAATAGACAGCACAGAGGAGTTGAGTTATCTGCCTGGGGTCACACGGCCAGTGAGTAATAATATGTGGAACAGAACCAGAGCCCAAGTTCTTTTATTTTTCTCCCTAGTGCTAGGAATTGAACCCAGGCTTGGTGCTAAGCTAAATCCCCAGCTCTTTTTTTTTTTTCTTTTATTACTTTGACCCAGGGTTTCATGCAATTGTCCGGGCTAACTCAAACTACTTCCTGCCTCAGCCTCCTAAGCTACAAGGTGACAGGCTTGTGCCACCTTGCTGGAAGATGGTGCCCTGCAGGACACTTTTCCACAGTGGGACTGCACCTGATCTTAGCCAAAAGGCCGAGACTTGATCCACAGTGGGACTACAGGGACATTCACTGTCTTCTCCGTAAAACCTGATAGGTCTTCTAAGTTTTCTAGACCGAACACACAGTCCTTTTTATGAGAACAAAAGGAAGATATCAAGGAAAAGGAAAAGGACGCCTTTGTCACTATTTTGAATCTGGTATCCACTGCCACCACCAGGAGCTGGGGTAATTCCAGGCACCTCTTCAGGGGGCAGGTGACAGACAGGCTGGGGACCTGGGCCTGAGCTCACAGCCAGGCTGCTTCCTTGGCTGCCTTACTGACCAATCCTAAACCACAGAGCTTGCTGATGTCCTTGGGAAGCTACATTCCCAGGGTGACACTCTCCCTCCCACTCACAATGCCCCAAGGGCTGGGACACTAGCCCACATCAAGGTTTCACCCACGGCAGCTCACACTCAATATGTTCACAGCAGTATTTGTTTGTTTGTTTGTTTTTTTGAGACAGGGTCTCACTATGCAGTTCAGGCTGGCCTTGAACTCATTTTTTGGCCCAGGCTGGTCTCAAACTCGCACCAATTCTCCTGCCTCAGCCTCTCAAGTGCTGGGATTACAGGCGTGAGCCACCACGTCCGGCCACAGCAGTATTCTTTTTTTCTTTTCGAGACAGGGTCCCACTGTGTAGTTCAGGCTGGCCTTGAGCTCAGTTTTGTAGCCCAGGCTGGTCTCGAACTCGCACTGATCCTCCTGCCTCAGCCTCTCAAGTGCTGGGATTGCAGGCGTGCGCCACCACACCCGGCAAACACTGTTTCCCATGAGAGAGATCTGTCATGGCCCATTCGGATGAGGCAGGAAGTACAGACAGCTATGAGACCCGTCTTTTCGGAGCCCATCTAACAACACAGGAAAACACAGTCTAGAAAATCAGATACCACGCCGGGCACAGCAGCACACCTGCAATCCCAACACTCTGGGGGCTGAGGCAGGAGGGTCAAATCGTGAGTCCAGCCTGGCTGAGTGACTCAGCAAGTTACTGCTTCAAATTAAAAATTTAGAAATAAAAAAAATAAATAAAAGCCTGGAGATGCAGCTCAGAGCAGCAACAACATGGAGCAACAGAAATCCTTGATACCCTATTATACCAAGTACAAGAAAAAAATCAGCACATATAGAGCTAGGAAAAAAGCCTCAGAGGAAATATATTACAATGTTGGGGCCGGGAGATAGCTCAGGGGAATAAGTGCTTGCCTGGCAAGTGCAAGGTCCTGAGTTTTATTCCTGGTACCACAAAAACACACACACACACACACACACACACACACACAATGTCAACAGCAATTACCTCTGGGTGATCTTTTTGGTTTTAGTTATTTTTTGGCGCTTAGGGTCACAGCCACGGCCTCACGTATGCGTTCCATCCAGAGCCTCGGCCCCCCTCTGATGTGTTAGTCGTTACTGTGTTTCTGGGTGTTCCAGTTTATCCATAATGAACGTGTTAATTTTTTTTTTAGCACCAGGAGAAATTTTTTTGTTGTTTGCTTTCCTTTTTTTTTTTAACCAGAGAGATTATTTCTGACTAAAAAATTATATACTACACTTCAAAACATTGCTTGTTAAAGGTTGGGGATTCATGGTGCAGGATGTTCCTGCCTGCTCCTCCCGCCGCAGCACAGAGCTCCCCTCCCGCCCTGCGTCTGGGGCCACGCCCACTTGCGGCTTTCGCTAACCTCTTCCTTCCATCTCACATGGTTCCGGCCCCTCCCTCAGTCTCCTACACTGAGAGGTGGGCGCCCCCCAAGCTCCCTGCTCGCAGGTCCTACTCGGTCTAACGCCTTCCCAGCCTCCGCTGTTTGCCCTGACGCCCTGACCCCAGGGCCTTTGAGTGTGCTGTTCTCTCCGCCTGGATCCAGCTCCCTCACCCTCTGTGTGGCTAGCTGCAGATCCTCCTCCTATCTGTATTTAGATACAGAGTAGTTTCAAGGATTCCTTCCCAGGGAGAGAGAGAATTACAAAATAATAAGTACTGTGAATGAAAAGGGGGCCCATGTGCCAGAGTTGAGGGCCACAGGCGGCAAGGAAATGCTGGCTGGCATTTCTGCCTCCCCTGCTAAACTGGACTCTCGGTCAAGAAGTCCGCACAGTGGTGACAGCTATAGGGTCACAGTCCCCCTCCCCCACCAACTGCAGTGAGGGTCCTCAGCCGCAAGGGTGTCACCACTGTCACCCTGGTGGGCTGCCTGGGAGCCCGGCAGGTCTGGGAGGATGGAGACAGGATGAGGAGCCAACGACTCTATCTCTCTCTGCAATCCTAGCTGTCAATCAACGCCCGAAGCTGTGCAGCCTTCAGGGGCCACCAAACCCTACGGCACACACCAGGCCGGTGAACGCATGGCACAGCAGCAAAGCCTCACAGAGGCCCTGGGATCCCAGTCAGCTCAGGGTGTGCCAGGTCCTCCCACCTACCCAGCCCCCTCCCCTCTACCTAGCCGTTGAAAGCAAAGCTGTTGGGACCAACGCCTATCTGCAATCCCAGCACTCAGGAAGCTGAGGCAGGTGGGTCACCACGAATTCCAGACCAGCCTGCGCCACAGGGTGAGACCCTGTCTCAAGCCACGAACAAACAAAACAGTCTAAGAGCCTGTTAGCCAGCAAAGGACTCGGAAAGGTCAGCGGTACCGCTGGCGTTAGCAGACTACACTGACTGAAATTTGGTGCTTAATGAAAATCATGAAATCGCGGGGACTTTGAACAAAGACTCTTCCGAGCCTGGCCGCCTGTCAGCGACACTGAATAGGATCTCAAGCTAATTCTGCCAGTGGGAACTTTCGGCTCTTCCCTCGCTCGTCAACCGGTGACACGCGAGTCCACCCTCATCAGCGCCCGACTCTGCCGCCCACGCCGACCCCGGGGGGAGGGGGGACACGGGGGGGGGGCACTCATCTGGGCAGGAAGCCCTGCGTGCTGCGCCCAGGCCCCGCCCTCTTCCTTTGATCCTCGACTGAATGCTGAGCTGAGAGCCTAGTGAAGATGCTCAGATATAATTACTTTAAATTCAGCCAGATGCTGAGAATTAGTCTCTTCTCCTTGTTGCTAGTATTCTAAGGAATGACAGCTCAGCCTGAGATGCGCCAGAAAAGGCGCTGACAGCCTCAGCGGGAGGGAAGGGCCGACCTCTGGAGCAGGAAGGGGTGCAGGGTGGAAGGGCCCCCAAGAGCTTCTAGCCAAAGCCTTGGACCAGCCCTGCCATGGTGGCGCTGGCCATGTGTGGCCTGGGGCTTCAGGATTTCCAATTCATCCTTGGCTCCCATTTATTTCTTCACAAACCAGTGGTGGTCCTCTCTGGCCAGGAGCTTGGGGAGGGGGACGACGACGACTGTCCCGGGTACCAGTTAGGTCGTCCCTTGCTGTCACCCCTCTGATCTCCTCTTGCCCTCGCCGCCACTGCCCAACTCCAATCCCAGGTTGGAATCCAAGGCTCTGGTGCTGGGGGACTCACAGTGACCCTCCTGTCTCAGCTTCCCCAGCACGGGGATTACAGGTGTGCACTACCACGCCCAGTTTCGGGACCAGCACCGAATGTGGTACCAGGGATCGAACCTGTTTGCAAGGCAAGCGCTTAGACCACCAAGCTATCTCCTTAGCCATAAATTCTATTTTCTTTCTTTCCTTCCTTTTTTTTTGCAGGACCTGGGTTCAAACTCACAACCTTGCACTTGTCAGGCAGGCACTTGTGCCACAGAGCTATCTCGCCAGCCCTTAAATTCTTTTTTTTTTTTAATTTTAATTTTTTTTTCTTGTTTCAGAACTTTTGTTTGTTTATTCATTCATTTTCATGGCTGGCTCAGCTCGCCCTGTGAGCCATCCTGGCCAGCCCCTCTGTTTTCTTAAAACTATTTTTGTAAGCTGGGCGTGGTGGCTCACGCCTGTAATCCCAGCACTCGGGAGGCTGAGGCAGGAGGATTGGTGCGAGTTTGAGACCAGCTCGGGCTACAAAAGTGAGCTCAAGGCCAGCCTCAACTGAATAGTGAGACCCTGTCTCAAAAAGACAAAAAAAAAAAAGACTATTTTTGTAGTACGGTTTAGTTCTTTGGGGTTTTTATATTTTAAGACAGGATCTAGCCAAGTCGCTCAGGATCCTCCTGCCTCAGCCTCCCAGATGCTAGGATCACAGGTGTGCTCCAGCGAGGCCAGCTGTTTCTGAATGCCTTCTTCCCAGAAAGGAAGCCCCTCAAGGCATAGCCCCTCAAGCCCCTCAGCTCTTGAGCCAGACAGCCTGAGCCCAGCCCTCTTATGCCCTGTGGCCCTGTGGTCTCTTAATCTCTGCCTTAGGTGTCTCCCTATGTAAAACAAGGTCCACAGCCCATTACAGTAAACCACTTAGCACCCACGCAGCCCAGGGCAACTGCTCAGCTGATGGGCACTAACACCAGAGTTCCCGGGGTCTCTGGCTGCGAAGACAGCAGCCTGGGGGCGGCACACAGCAGCCACACAGCAGCGGCCTTCTTGGAATCCAGATGCGGAACAGGTTCGCAGCTATATAAAATAAGCTCCTCTTCTTATTACAGAACCTGTGCTCTAGGAAATAGATTTATTTTTCAGGAAACAAATATTTTAGGCTAACTTCTATGTCCAAGTGTAGTATTGGGTTTCACTACACAGATCGTCTCGTAGTGATCCTACTGTTTCAGCCTCCCCAGTACTGGGATCAGAGGCGCGCTACCATGCTGAGCCTCAGTCTCGATCGTTCTCAGGGCGCCCCGCCCCAGGGGCGGGGCCAACTGCTGCTACCTTCCATGAATAGTTAATTTTAAGTCTTTTCTGTTGAGGAGTGAAAGCCAGCAGGGACCAATGGGCCGGGGAAAACCAAAGTCTTTTTTCTCCTCCTCACCTTCCCTGCCCCAGGACGTCCCAGGCTGGGCCTCAGACACCTGCCTCTGCACTTCTTCCCATTCCTGGCTCTGTTCCGGGTCCCTGCGCCTTTCCCACTGTGGTTCCCAACTGACCCGCGAGGTTCTCAAGCCTGGTTGCTTTGCGGGATGCGCTCCGATTTTAGAATCAGGCTGACCTGGATCGGAACCATGACTCTGCTTCTTACTGTCCTGGAGGAGGTGACCCGGCCCCTCTACCAGGCTTGCCCTCCTCCGGAGGAGGTATGTGACCCGCGTCCCCACACAGATAATCAGCGTCATTACAGTCGCTCACAAGGTTCTTAGCTATGGAGTCCCTGGAGCCCCTTCCTGTGTGCTCAGTCACCTCAGAGCTGTCCCCACCGCCTGCCTTGACGCAGTTTCACAGAACAAGAAAAAGCAGGGGCTGCCAAGGCCTGCAGACTCTGGCTTGCTAGCATGTGTGTGTGTGTGTGTGTGCGTGTGTATGTGCGCTCACACACACTCCCAGGCTCTCTCTTTCTCTCTCTCTCTCTCTCTCTCTCTCCACCCAGACATGAAAGATGACAACCAAATGCCAAGCACCAAGGGCTGAAAGGCTCTCAACATGGGGGCTGGTGCCAAGGCAGTCCCTACTCAAGGGCACCTGGAGAAGGCTGGGGGCCCATACGGAGTCTCCACTGGCCGGGCCACACTGTCGCATCCTGGGTCACAGGGGGGCTGCCCTCGTCCCACCCCAGAGTCCTCCTTGGGACCCCCTGCCACTCACCCGACAGTTGCTGAGCTCTTCAGCTGATAGGATGATGGTGCCACATTTCTTCCCTGGGATACCACTGGGGGACAAGAGCGAAGCATGGGAAGGCAGCCAAAGACAGAGACCCCCAGGGCTCAAGGAGGCAGCCTCCCTCCCGGCCAGCTGATCTGCCCGTGCCCTAGCAGGGCCCGCGCCTTCTGAGGGATGCCTTCTCAGGCCACAGGGCCTGTGCCGGGAGAGCCCACCGGGGAGGTGGTGCCTGCAGTCAAGTCCTAGAACCACAGCAGCACCCAGACTCACCCGGACGCTTCTGGACCAGTGGTTCTCAAACTTTCCATCCAGAGACCACTTCTGTGGGCAAAAGACCTTGTGGGCTGGCCACCCCTCCCCTCCCAGCCCAGGGAGCCCAGAGATTCCAGCCCTGGCTGCTGTGACATTGCAGGAGGAAGAGGAGCCCTCAGGCCTGGTCTCCCTGGAGGGGACTGAGCCCAGCTTGTGGGGCAGCTCCTCAGTGGGTGGGGCCCCCACCACCTCATCCCCCACACTGGTCACCAGATCACCCCACTTTGATCTTTGGGACCATGTGGGGGGGGGCAGCAGGGCTCCCTAGGAGGGAGGTGCAGCAGAGGGTCACCAGGACTGTGGGGGTCACTACCATACGTGGCCATGGGAGGAGGATAGCAGCGTCTCCGGGGCTAGCACACACACACATACACACACACAGTGCCACACCCAGGGGACCCAGCCTATCCGTGTGACACTGAGCACCACTAGCGGGGAGGCTCTTGACAGGGCCAAGTGTGGGCAAGACCCAGCCTCCCCCACCCAGGGAAGATGGCAGAGCTACCCCATGACCGCCAGGACACAGGCCTCCGAACTGGGGCCTCAAAGCCCTCCAGCGCTGGCCCCTGCTCCAGGGAAGCCAAGCCAGCCTGGGGGGCCAGGCTGAGGGACTCCTCCACAGCGGCCTCCTCCACCCCGAGTCTCTCCATCTGTTCCTCGCCACCGCCGCGTCCTTCTTCTATTTCTGATCTCTCTCTCCCTCATCTCCAGCCCAGCCTGCTCCCACTGCCCGGCCCTCCTTCCTCAGCCTCCCTCTCTCCCTGGCTGCACTCCCATCCCTGCCTGGGCTCTCTCTGCACGGCAGGGGCTCCACTGAGGGGGCACGCAAAGAGCAGCCCAGAGCACCCTGTCAGGTTTCCACAAGGTAGCCCAAGCCCTCCAGGTGGCAGGAAGAGGCTGAACTAGCCTGGGTACTGGGGGGGGGGGGGTTGCTCAAGGCCCATGGCTCCTAGGGCCCCAGCACTCCAGCCTGGGCCTGACCCCAGTGCCCTCCCTGTTCCCAGACCAGCGCTGAGTTTGTTGGATAGGATCAGGCCCTGGACCCAGATTCAGCCACGCTTTGTGGAGCTTGCCAGGGGTGGGAAGACACCAAGGCTGGAGACAGCTGCCACCTACCCGTTGGACACAGCTGGCATGGGTTTGCCCGTCCTGGCGTTCAGGCTGAATGCTCCTATGCTGTGGAGAGAGGAAGATGGCGCAGGCTGAGCACAGGCGGGGACCGGAGAGGCCAGGACACCCGCTGCTCACAAGAGGACAGCAAGCTACAGGGCTCTTCCCAGGCCTTTTGAGGCCCCAGGCACGTTACAAGAGGCCAGAGGCTCTCAGTGACATGAATATTCCCTAGAAATACCTGTCATCAGCCCCCACCAGTGCTATCTGATCAGAGGCCTTGTGGCCCGCTCCAGGGACAGAAGCACCGGTCCACGTCTGTGAGCCCTGTGCCAGGCTGTGGGAAGGTGAGACGGCTGAATGGTTGGAGGCAAGCTGTGCCCCACATCCAGCAGATTCATGTTGCAGCCCCAATCTTGATACCCCAAAGGTGACTGTGATGGCAGCCATGGGGGGTGGGGTGGGGCAGCATGACGGCACCCTCAGAAAGAGATGAGGACACCGGCACACAGAAGATGCCACAGAAAGTCCCAGGGAGCGAGCCAGCAGGGTGGCACACGCCTGCAATCCCAGCCCTCAGGAGGCTGAGGCAGCAGGATCACTGTGAGTTTGGGACCAGCTGCCTGGGCTACATGGTGAGACTCTCTTAAAAACAAAAGCAAGCAAAGGACCACAGGTGGAAGAAAAGGAAGACAGCCACCCACAGCCACAGAGAGGCCTCACAGGACCAGCTGTCCACATCTTAACCTTGAGCCGCTAGCCTCTGGAGTTGTGAGAAAATAGAATTGTCTGGTCTTTAAGTCATTCAACCCCATGCATGGTGTTTGCTATTCTATCACTAACGAAAGAACAGTCATCCCTCTGTACCCACAGGGGCCAGTTCCAGAACACCTGCAGATAGCCAATCCTTTTTTTCTTTTTCTTTGCAGGACCGGGTTTCAAATTCACAACCTCGCACTTGCTAGGCAGGCACGTGTGCCACAGGGCTAGCTCCCTAGCCCCCAAATGGCCAATCCTTGACTGCTCGAGTTCCTATACAAAATGTTCGTAGACAGCCACCACCTGTGTATTTTTAATCATCTGCAGATTCCTCATAACACGTAGTAAGCCTGGGGCGGTGGCGCACGCCTGTAATCCCAGCACTCGGGAGGCTGAGGCAGAAGGATCGGTGTGAGTTCGAGACCAGCCTGGGCTACAAAAGTGAGCTCAAAGCCAGCCTGAATTGCATAGTGAGACCCTGTCTCAAAAAGAGAAGAAAGGGGCTCAGGAGATAGCTCTGTGGCACAAGTGCCTGCCTGGCAAGAACAAGGTAATGAGTTCAGACCCCAGTCCCACAAAAAAAAAAAAAAAAAAAAAAAAAAAAAAA
>PVJA010008898.1:0-51482 GCA_004027025.1 Myocastor coypus | reverse complement strand
TTCCTCCGCTGGGTCTCCTTCAGCCTCAGCCTCAAGTCCTGGTGCCCTGTAAGGCCCAGCGCAGCAGCCAGCTCCCAGGGGAACGTCTGCCCCACGCCCCACCCCTCACGTCAGCATATGGGGCCCGACAAGAGCTCCCGTGACAAGTGGGCACTGCTGAACCCAACCGGTCTATAAGTTGGAACCACAAAGACGGCCTGGTTCCTGCACGGGCAGGTGGGCAGAAGGGGAAGGGGGTGGGCGGGGCTGCAGGAAGGATGGGAAGCCACGGATGGGCCACAGTGGTGACAGTGGTACTAAGGGTAAACCCAAAAGTTTAAGACTTTATTTATTTTTATTTTTTCTTGTTTCAGAACTTTTGTTTGTTTATTTATTTTTATGGCCGGCTCAGCCTGCCCTAAGGGCAGGGCTGGCGCAGCATGTGGTGCCGGGGATCGAACCTCGGTCCCATAAGCCGCCTAGACTTTCCTAAGCAGGTGCTTTAGACCACTGAGCCATCCTGACGGGCCCAACCCAAAAGTTTAAGAATGAAGATTAGGGGGTTGGGGAGATAGCTCAGTAGAATAAGCACTTGTCCAGCAAGTGCAAAGGGCCTGAGTTCAAGCAAAATTTAAAAAAAAAAATGGATGGGGGCTAGGGAGATAGCTCCATGACACAAGTGCCTGTCTGGCAAGTGCAAGGTCGTGAGTTCGAACCCTGGTCCCACAAAAAGAAAAACAAACACACACACAAAAAAAGTGATAGCTATTGGTGTCATTTCCTAGGAAATGGAGATGGGACTTCTCAGGGTCACACAGTCCTTCCCCAGGGCTGAGACAGGGCCCAGGAGAGACTCCAAACACACTCAGGCACACACTTGCACACACAGGCTACGGCAGTGACCGTGCTGAAGGATAGTGTGCAGGGGACATGCAGCAGGAGCAGGCAGGAGCTGACACGGATCCCAGCCTGAACCCCTTTTCTGCCCTGCCCGGTGGCCTCAACACCTATCCTATCTGCAGGATGCTCTTGCTCAGAGACAGGAACGGAGAGGTCACCTCGAGCCCCTGCTTGGCCCTGGCAGGCCTGGGAAGCCATGCTGGGACTTCACCATGAGAGGCCTGGGGTTGCCTTAACCGAGAACCTGCTCCGAGCAGCAGCTCTGCCCCCGAAGCACTTCAAATCCTGTCATGCAGACTCAGAGTCAGGGTGGGATGGGAGGGCTTGGCCCCACCCCGCTCGGGCCCACCACAAGCTAGGGATAGTATGCGATACGCGGTATCTGTCGTCAGGGTTCCAGCCCTAGCTCTCCCACCTCCTGGCTGGGCGTGACCTTGGGCAGGTGGCTTCTCCTCTCTGGGCTTCCGCCTCTTCCCTCATATGGTAATGGAGGCAGGGGAGTTTGAGGCCCAGACAGCTCTGATTCCTGCCCAGATCAGTGGGTAAGTGGTGTGACCCATGCAGCCTCCCAGCCACCCCGTGAACGGCCACGTGATCAGTAGCTGCGTTCCCCCCTCCAGCCTCAGCTAGCAGGCAGGAAGTGGGTACCCCATGCACTTACGTGAGGGGCTTCTCCAGGCGGCTCCCAGAGGACCCTACAATCTCTCCAAGGGTACAGAAGGCCTGGCCCAGGAAATCCTGCAAACCCAGAACACAGTTAAGGCTACTGTCATCTGTTGTGCCTACAGCCACCCCCACCACCACCAGCACCTGGGCCCTAGTAGGATCTGAAGTAAAAAAAAAACCCTGTGTGTATGGGGGGGGGGGCTGCCAGGTAGCTCAGTTGGTTCAAGCACACAATTTGGCAAAGTCTCTCCGGCGTCGGTGACCGAGGTTCAATCCCCTCCCTGACATGGAGCATGAGACCTGCCCTTAAGGCAGCCTCAGCCAGCAAAATAAATAAATAAATAAATAAAAATAAATTCACAAGTCACCAGGCGTGGTGGCGCACGCCTGTAATCCCAGCACTTGGGAGGCTGAGGCAGGAGGATCGGTGTGAGTTTGAGACCAGCCTGGGCTACAAAAGTGAGCTCAAGGCCAGCCTCAACTGCATAGTGAGACCCTGCCTCAAAAAGACAAAAAATAAAATAAAATAAATAAATAAATTCACAAGTTTTGGGGGCTAGGGAGATAGCTCAGTAGAATAAGTGCTTGCCTGGCAAGTACAGCGGCCTGAGTTCAATTCTCAGTTCCACATACACACAAAAACCCAGCATGGGGCACATGCAAAGCCTGAGGCTGGGCCAGAACATGGCATTTCAGGAGCGTTCTGGACACATCCGGGCAGGGCAGCACAGGAGAACTCACGTGTTTGGATAAATCAGGGCTCTTGGAGTCAACATCATACCTGCAGGAAACACAAACTTGTGGGAACACAAACCTGTGGTGAAGGCCAGTGGATACCCTACCCAGGTCCTCAAGGACAGGCCCCTTAGGTGAGAGGCACAGAAGGAGCCCCCAGGTCCACAGCTGGAAAAGTGGGCCCTATGGCCTAAGACACCCTCTGGCCACATGTGCCCCTCACACATTGAGGACAACTGAGACAGCCAGGGACAGGCCCTGCCGCCTGGGCTCAGCCACTCGCCCTCACCCCTGCTCCCATGTCCCACCCAGGGCTCCACTCCTGTAGCTCACGACCTTGCCCTTGGCCTCCCCTTCCCAGTTCACCTTGCCCAGGCTGCCTACCTGCCCTGGGGCCTGGGCACTCACCACAGAGAGGCCTGGCACGCTCACCTCAGCCTTCGGCAGGCTGACTCTAGGCTCGACTCCTCCCTCACCTGCTGGGGTCCGCTCACCTGCTGGGGTCCCCTCACCTGCTGGGGTCCCCTCACCTGCCTCCCAACCCCTCCTCCAGCAGTTCCATCCACCCTTGGCCCCCTCTGTGCCTGACAGCCATTCTAGGCCCCTCCAAAGGCCCCACATTCCGAGCGCCTTCCCCCTGGGAGATGTCACCAGGCACCCGCTCTGCGGTCTGCAATCCTCAGACCCTTCTCCCTACCCATTCCAATTGCTCTCCTGTACTTCCCGTAGCTTCTCAGGTGGCAAAGCCCTTCTTTTCTGCCCTGTCCAGCCCTCTCCACCTTTCTCCACACCAACACCCCCAAAACAACGGCCTCCCCCACCTGCTCTGCACCCACACCCCATCCACCCCACTTAATCCAGGAGGGCCTGGTCGTCGTCTTCATGGATGCATAGCCCTTGAGGGATGGGAGGCGCTCCCCAGATCTTCCTGTGTCAAGAGGCCAGTGGGTGCCCTCGGAGTCCAGGGCATAAAATGGTGCACAGGGACAGAGCCCAGGGCTGCCCCAAGATAGCTTCTCGGGGGCCAGGCCCAGAGCTGGGCAGCTGGCAGCTTCCTGGCCCCTCTTTACTAGACACAAAAGGGGAGCAACCCCTGCGTCCTCCCTGCACTCCCTTTCCAGGAGGGACTCCAACTAACTGTCACCTTCATCCCATCCACGTCCACCTGAGCAGGTGAAGGCCTGCTGCTCCCCGGGGGTCCTGGCTCTCCCGGTTTCCCCTGCTCCCGCTGCGGCAGCACCCCCTCCCACTTACAGGTCGAAGCGGAGGTTCTGCTTCTCCTCGAAGAAGTAATCCACGATGAACTTGCGCACAAAGTCCGGGTTCAGCGTGTTGTCGATGACCTCAGTGCGCCCAAACTGCAAGAGCAGGTGGTTACAGGTCTGCTCCCTGTCCCCTCAGATCACAGGACCCAGGTGTGAGCGCCACCACCTCCATGCCCGCCTCCTCCTGCTCCACCCGGGCTCCACTCGGTCCACACAGCCCTTCCCCCGCCTTCGCCCAGCCTCCTCTAACAGTGGCGATGCCCTATATCCCCAACACCGCTGCTGAAACCACAGCTGGGAAGCCAACCCTGACCTGCGGACCTCCCTCGAGGTGACCGAGGCCCCGGCAGCACCTTCACAGCAGCCTGGGGGGCCTGAGCCAGAGGCCCGGTGAGGCCGCAGCAGATCCTGACCCTGCCGCTGCAGGTACTGTTGTGGGTGGTCTGGGTCTCGGCACACATGGCCAGTGCTGACGCCAGCTGAGCCGGCGCTTGCATCTGGAGTCCTGGGCTCAACAGATGCTCCCTCCCTAAGCCTAAGAAGCTGCCCCAAAGATTCCAGGAAGTCATGCCCCACCTCTGGGGCCCCCTGGGGTGTCAGGCACGCACCACCACGATGTCAGGCATCAACCCAGTTCTCCTACAACTATTTCGAAGTCAAGACGGACGTGCTTGGTACTGAGCTACTCGGCTAAACAGAGCGAGACCCTGGAGAGTCCCCACCTGGGAGTACAGCTCAGAAGCAAGCAGATCCAGGCAAGGTCGGGCGCATTCGGGGTGGTACGGCTGTGGACAACAAGCAGACACAGAGGGCTAATGGTGCCATGGAGTGGCACACAGAGGTGCCAGGCAGGATCCCTGTCCCAGACTGCAGTGGGGGATCCATCCTCAGGGAAGTGGAAGATGAGGAAACGGACAACAGTGGATACCAAGAGCGCTGTGCTTCAGATCTGAAAAGTGCCCTCGCGGGCTCGTGAGTCCTAAGGTGAGGCTTGCAGAAGGTGCAGCTGGGACCCCGCGGGCTCTACCTTCACTATGGGGTGATCTCAGAATCCGAGGGCATTATTTGGAGGACACAGAAAGAGGTGGGCCCAGGTGGAGGGCGGGCGTGGCGGAGGGGACCAACCTTGGCACCATGCCTTGGCCCTGACCCTTCTCCTCCGGTCCTTCCCCTTTCTCTGCTTCCTGGCCACTACGAGGCCCCTTCATCATCCCCTTCCACCTGGCTGGAGCCTGTGGAGCCAGTCAGCCATGGACTAGTACCTCCAAAACCCTGAGTCAGAACAAAGCTCTCCTTCTCTAAGCTATTCGTCCCGCCAAGGCGAAGTGAGCAACAACGCACCACGTGCCCTTCCTAAAGCGCCCGGGGCAGCCATCTGGCTGCACGGTGTCTGCAACTTCCATGAGCTGCCAGCTCTGCCTCAACTCTGGAAAACACGCAGCAGTTCTTGCTCACAGAGATACGAGTGTGTTCCATACCACGGGGTGTAACGCCATGCTACACTGTGATGTCAACAAATCCAGGAGTAACTTTATTTCTGAATTCCCAACTGCCTGTAGGTGTGCACTGCTTAAATTATTTCAACTGGAGGGCCAGTGAGATAGCTCAGTGGACTAAACACCTGCTTAGGCAAGCACAAGGACCAGGGTTTGATCCCTGGCACCACCTGCCACACCAGCCCCAGCCCTGGGAGCAATGAGCCTGGCACCGACAGGGCATGGTGGTGCACACCTGCAATCCTAGCCTTGGGGAGGCTGAGACAGGAGGATCACTATGAGTCCGAGGTGAGTAGTGAGACTCTGTACCATATACATAAAACGACAATAATAATAGTAACAATAATAATGAAATTATTTAAACTGGTTCGAAAATCGTACTGGTCTCCTTGTTAATAAGGTAAATAAACCATATTATAGGATCATTTTATGTTTGTATAGGAATCAGAGTTTGCCTTATTAGGATTTTTTTTTAATACATTGTGTGTTTTGGTTTTTTTTTATGGCTGGCTCAGCCTGCCCTGGAGGAGGGACTGGCACAGCATGTGGTGCTGGGGATCGAACTGTGGTCCCTGTGGTTGCCCAAGCTTGCCTAAGCAGGTGCTTTCGACCACTGAGCCATCTTGCTAGTCCAGGAAATTATTTAACAGGAACTTAAAAAAAAAAACAAAAAACCCAGGATTGGGGAGATAGTTAATTCAGTGGTATAAGTGCCTGCTTGGCAAAAACAAATTCCTAACTTTGATCCCCAGTACCAAAAATAAAACGTGCTTAGCTAAAAAAACAATACTTATGCCAAAACAAAATTATGCTTGTTGAGTGTGGTAGTGTGTGCCTATAATCCCAGCACTCAGGAGGCTGAGGCAGGAGGGTTGCTGCATGGTCTGGGCTACATACACAGTTCAAGGCCAGCATGGACTACATAGTGAAACTCTTTCTCAAAAAGAAAAAAAAAAAAAAAAAAAAAACAATGATGGAAAAGAACTGACCGGGGGCCGGGGAGATAGCTCTGTGGCACAAGTACCTGCCTGGCAAGTGTAAGGTCATGAGTTCGAACCCTGGTCCTGTCCCCCCAAAAAAAAAAAAAAAAAAAAAAAAAGGAAAGAAAGAAAGGAAAGAACTGACGTTCTACCCCGCTAGAGACAAGTTAAATCCAAAACTCAGGGGAGGGGAAATAGCTCAGCAGAATAAGTGCTTGCCTGGTGTTGACTAGGTGCTGGGGCCAGGGAGATAGCTACCTGGCACAAGTGCCTGCCTGGCAATACAAGGTTGTGTGTTCGAACCCTGGTCTCACCAAAAAAAAAAAAAAAAAACCCAAAATGAACAAACAAAGTTGACTAGGTGCTACTAATGCTAACAGGCCGATGGAATTGAGAACTAACTAGTAACGAATATAAAAACACAACAGGAGGAGCGAAGGTAGCGTTTACTGGGCAACTACCACGCGTTCCGGAGATCAGGCCAATGACTAAGCTACCTTACTTGGTTCCTTCAAAAATCCTGAGGGTTACTGCTCCTCTCACATGGGAGGAAACAGAAGCATCAGGGGTAAGAGACTCGCCCAGGGTCACACAGCCGGGCACCCCAGAGCCCAGTCCACCCGTGCTTCATAAAGACCAGGCTGGCTGCAACAACGCTTACAGCAAGCCCACTGTGTACAAGGCACCGGGAGGTAATCCTGTCTCGCCCCTTGTTAGGGTTTATGTCTAGTTGTCCCCCCAAAGCCTCATGTAATCATAGGGCAGGGACTTCTAAAGTTTGAGACTTGCCTCATGATCCCTGGGATTATGTGTTTTAGTACTGATGGGATTATTGGTCTGAGTACTGCTGGGATTATGGGTGTGGCCTAAGGCGGATAGGCTGAGGTGGAGAGCCTGAATGTACTATAGAGAGAGACAGGGAGACAGACCAGCACTGCTGCTCTCTGCTCCCCTGGTTATTCCATTGCCTCGGTCGCCATTGTTGCTGTTCGGCTGCCATGAACTGGTGCTCTCTGCCATGGCCTCTGCCTTGGAGCAGGTTGAATATGGACGAAACCTCCAGTAACTATGAGCTAAATAAACCTTTCCTTCCTTCATTTTGAGTGTCGGGTATCTGTTCCAGCAATGAGAGAAAAGTAACTAAGACACCCCTGAACACCATCATGGCCTTACAAGGTGTCGCCCTTTTCCACCAGTCCCTGCATTTGCCTCCAATTAGAAATTAAGAATTCTTGGCCAGCGAGATGGTTCAGTGCTCTAAAGCACCTGCTTAGGAAAGCTTAGACATCCGAAGGGACTAAGGTTCAATCCCCAGCACCACATGCTGCACCAGCCCCACCCCTACAGCAGGCTGAGCTGGCCATAATAAAACAAATACATGAAAAAAAGAAATTAAGAATTCTTAACACCACCTATCTTCAGACAGAAGAGAATTTCTCCTAATGGCTTTCTTGCAGAACATTCCGGATAAGCACCCAGGATCCAGCTCTCCACTGCCCCTCTCTTTGCCTCCCCCTCCTCCAGCAAGAACCACCCCGTGGCAGGGCCAGGATGACACCCCCTCACCACCCCTTCCCACCGCACCCGGCCCAGGCTCCACCAAAAGCTGTCAAGGCGCTCCTTTTTCTAAAATGGCACTTGGAGCTGTGGCACAGGGGAATTCTCTGGAGTCGCATCTGCCTGGGAAGAAGATGGGGTTCCCCTGGAAACGGGCCAGGCGGGGGGCTCTGAGCGTCCCACAAGCCTCCAAGAGGAATTGACAGAAGTGCAGCAAGGGCTGCTGAACCCGCAGGCTGGGGACTCCTGGGATGTTTTACGGCCTTTGTTACTTGCACTAATGACAACAGGGAAAGATGCTAGGCTGCGGGGGTTTTTTATTTATTTATTTTTTTAAAAAATTTTTTTAGGCTGCGGTTTTTTTTTTTTGTTTTTGTTTTTTTGTTTTTTTGAGACAGGGTCTCGCTATGCAGTTGTGGCTGGCCTTGAGCTCACTTTTGTAGCCCAGGCTGGTCTCGAACTCACAATGATCCTCCTGCCTCAGCCTCCCAAGTGCTGGGATTACAGGCGTGAGCCACCACGCCCGGCTCATAGGCTGCGGTTTTAAGTGTCGGAAGCCAGCAGGTCCCAGTCAAGCCCCATCTGAACACCTATGAATGATGGCAGGGATGCAGCTGAGCGGATGCTACGAAAAACGCTCACTTTGGCTACGGCACTTCACTCTCCGTGGAATTAAAGAGTTTTAGGCCAGAAGGGACTTGGACATGGGACAGCTCAGAAAACCGGGGCATGGCAGAGCACAGGGCTGTCCCCTGCAGGAGGCAAACCCTGCCTGGGAACAAGGGGCAGGGTCTACCCTGCACCACCTGGACCCCGGACCAGAGCCCAGCCTGCCTGCCACCCTGCTGTCCCTGCCACCTCCTGGGAAATGCCTGCCAGTGCTTCCTGGGTCCCATGAAACCACAGGAGGGGCCTGCCTGGCTCACAGTGTGGGGCATACACCCCAGGCTCCTCTCCTAACCCACCCCCAGCTGTCCCAGGGATTCCAGAGTGCAGAGCAGATGCGGGGAACCCAAAGAATTACTAGGAAAGGTGGAGTGGGGGATGGGGAGGCAAGGGGGCCCCCCAAGCCCCAGAGCTGGGACAAGCTGCTGGGGGAGGGGGCACAAAAGGAAAAGAAGCTCGGGAATGCATCTGCCTCCCCTCCAAAAGAATGGCTTCTCCCTGGCAACAAAGCCCCGGAGGAGAAAGCTGACATGCCACAAAAGATGCTCCCGTGGGTTCTGAAGCCTCCATGACTAAGCCCCAAGAATATCAATTAAGCAGCATTAATTACACATCATCAGCTCCAGGGAGACCCTCGGTAGGGAGGAAGGAATTAAATAGCGACCAGGGACCCTGCCCACCCCAAGAGCTGGCATTTACAGGGCCAAGTGGGCAGCCTTCAGACCAAACGCCCTCCAGATACAAGTAAGACTGGGGTGGAAAATCCAGGCCAGGTCTCAAGGTCCTCCTGGCCCCCATCCCTCCTGGGAGGCCAGAGGGAAGGCCTAGGACATCATCAGCTTCCTGGCCCCAGCATCCGCCCAGCCCGCTTCAGCTGCTCCCCACTGCAGAAGGTGGCTTCCTCCCAACAAACAGCCTTTCCTGGTCCCCTGCCCTGAGGTCACCATTGGGGTGCTGCTGGAGGCTGCTGCTGGTCCCCTCTGCTGGGGGAGACGTTCTCACGTTTCTCCCCAGCCCTGCAAGAGATCCGACATCTCCAGCTGCAGTTCGGCAAGAACAGCTCCCAGCTGCTGTGGGTCCCTGGGGTCGAGGGTCCCTGTGGATTTTCTCACCCCTGCCTTGGGAAGAAATCCCACATCCAAGTCCCCCCGCCCCAAGCATCTGAGCAGGATCTTTCCCGCAAGGCGCTGACGGATGTGTTGCCTTCCCTGCAAGCATCTGCACACCGATTCCCAGCTCGCCCGACTGCAAGCGAAGAACAGGACCTGCCCCAGCCTCGCTCTGCTCAGATCCACTGTGCGACATGTGGACAGAGGGTCCCGGCACTGCAGTCCCCACCCCCAGCCCCTGCCTCTAAAGGCCTCCGTGGGTGGGGACAGCAGGAGCATTCCCAGTCCCCTACACTGGTGGCAGTGGGAGGGGCACAGGAGCCAGATGGGAGGTCTCTGGGCTTTAGGGGAGGTTGCGACACCCTGAAACTGACCTCAACCACGTGCCCACGTGCCCCTAGGAGCCACGGCTCTGCCTAGCTGCTCAGAGAGCCGGTCTTCCAGAGTCTGAGGGTTGCTGCTGCTGCTTCAAAGACCAAGCAAGCCGGAGAGGTCAGGGAAACACTGGGCTCTAGGGGGGCAGCAGCCACAGAGCTCCCTGGGCTCAGCCTCTGCCTCTGCTACCGGCCGGAGCTGTCACCTCGGCCAAAGCCCTTGACCTCTCCGTGCCTCTGCTTTCTCTCCTCCGAGAGGGAAGCCGTGCTTTCTATTACAGCCTTGTACGAGTGGGACAGTTAATTGGTAAGTCAGTGGCACCACATCCTGGCTCATTCTTCTGTTTCTCTTTTTAGGGGGGGGCAGCAATACAGACTGAGCCCAGGACCTTCACGCTGAACTACATCTCCATCTCCAGCCTTTTTTAACTTTTTAATTTTATGACAGGGTCTCACTGGGTAGCCCCAGAACAACCTGGAATTTAGCATCATTTTATATATATATATATACATATACATATACATATATATATATATATATATATATATATATTTTTTTTTTTTTTTTTTTTTTTTTTTTTTTTTTTTTTTTTTTTTTTTTTTTTTTTTTTTTTTTTTTTTTGTGCGGGACCAGGGTTCGAACTCACGACCTTGCACTTGCCAGGCAGGCACTTGTGCCACAGAGCTATCTCCCTGGCCCCAGCATTGTTATGGTTTGTGTCTAGTTGTCCCCGCAAAGCGTCACGCAATCATGGGGCAGACTTCTAGAGTTTGAGATGAACTCACGATCCACTGGGATTACCATGGGTGTGAGCGCTGCTGGGGTTATGGGAGGGACTACTACGGCGAGCCTAGGGCAGACAGCCCGAATGCAACCTAAAGAGAGAGCGAGACAGACTGGCCCTCTGCAGCCACCGTGGCCGTCACCCCTCCCCTTTGCGCCTGCTCTTTGCCGCCCTCTGCCATGTGCCGCTCAGCCTTGGAGCCGGCCGAGTACGGAGTGAAACCTCCAGTAACCGAGAGCTAAGCAAACCTTTCCTTGCTTCACTTCGGGTGTCAGGTACTTGTCCCAGCAATGAGAGAAGCGTAACGGAGACAGGCATCCTCAGGCCCCAGCATCCCAGTAGCTGGGCCTGGAGGCCCCACGCTGCCACACTGGGCTAAACTCACTGCTTCCTTTTAAAGACCAAAGCCCGGCCCAGCCACCCAGGAAGCAGGTCTGCTGCACCCTGAACTCGGCCCCATCCCCGAGATGCTGCCAGCCCAGCCCCGGCTAGGGCTATCCCTGCTCAGCTCCTGCGCTTCCCTCCTCTTGGCGAGAGCGGAGCAGATCACTGCCCCCCACCCAGCAAGGATGAGACGAGCCGCGCCCGCTCCCCGCTGCAGGGAGCGTCCACTGCCAGCTCTGGTAACAACCCTCACAGACCCCTGCTGCGTGCCAGGCACTAAGCGTTTCCGAGGCGCAAATTCATGCCATCTCTGTCACAACCCGAGGAAGCAGAGCTCCTCCAACCCCCGACTTACAGGCAGGTTAGCGGGCAGAGGCACACGGCCACGGAGGCCTCTGCCCAAGGCCACGAAGCCACGAGGAGGGATGGGATTCGAACCCCACTAGGGAGACTCCGGGTCAACGGGAGGAAACTGACAAAGAGGAAGGGGTCAGGGCCACCTCTCTCGGCTCCTTCAGGTCTCTAAGTCTAGCCTGACCTCCGCACTCTTTAGAGCCCCCTCCCTGTGCCTCTCTGGCAGACTGCATCGGGCTGGGTAGTCTGCAGGTCAGGTCTGCAGGTGGGGGTCCTGGCCTCTGCCCAGCCCGTCCAGGACCCTCCTGTAATTTCCAGAAAACAAGAAGCTGACTTAGACCTAATAATCCAAGAGCTGGCAGGGGGAGTTCTGGCTGGGTGAGCTGCAGGCTGAGTGGCACCCCGATTCTGACGCTCCAGCAGCCCATCCACAGCCTCTGGCTCAGGCACCTTCCTCCCACAGCTCCTCCTCCTTCTGCTGGGTGTCCTGACTCCGTCTTCATGAGGTTTCCATGGGGCATGATCTCACCGATCCCTCTGCAGAGAGGGCCCCCCTGTTTCATGAATAATGGATGGAACTCCCCAAGGCCCCCAAACATGGAGCCAGTGGGGGCAGGGAGGACCAGGAGGCTACAGCATCCTGCGTCCTGCGGTGCAGCTCCTGCCTCAGTAATGGTAAGGAGTGGGTGGCTCTCGGCAGGCCTGAATAACCCCAAGGGCCCCTGATTTCTACCGACCGCAGCTGCATGGAGCTGCTGAGAATACCAGCTGCAGAGCTGGGGCCCTGGCCTGGCCATGCTGGCTGGGCAGAAGCTGAGAGCCTGGCTCGCCCGCCCCACCGCAGCAGCAAGCCCTTCCCTACCGAGGTTTCTAATTTCACACAGTACTGATGGCTGCGTACCTGCAGATTCTAGAAGCCTCCCTGCAGGGCTTTGCCGTGGCACCTCCTGTGTCGTGTTCACTGGGATTAAAGGGAGAGGCCAGTGTGCTCTGCACCGGAGCAGGAGCAGAAGTGGGTGCGCCTCTGAAGAAGGGCCTACAGGGTCCTCCAAGGAGCCGCTACCCTGTGTGCCAGAAGAGGTGCCGAGTGCGCCTACCCCACAGTGAGCCGCGAGTCCCAAGCCTGCAAGGAGACCTCCTCTCTGAAGGAGCCCAAGCCAGGGCAGGCTCCCTCTCCAGCCCAGCAGTGGTCTAGGAAACGATACCAGGCTTCTAATGAAAGACTTCCTGCCCAAAAGCTTTGCTCCTAATTAGCCACTGTTCCAGGAAATCTGCTGAAAGGTCCCGCTCCTAGAGGAATCATCCTCCTGCCAAGCAGCTGGGCAGCCAGCAAAGCCCTGGCCAGTCCACCCAGCCAGGCAGAGGGTTGAGCAGAGAGCAGGGGAAGGGCAGCCATGCCTCCAGGAAGCCCTCCTAGCTTGGCACAGAGCTCAACAGCCATGGTGTTCCCTCCCGTAGAATTTGGGGTTTCTGAGGCAGGGCTTCTTGGAAGGACCACTAGGAGCTTTCTGCACCTTACAGGAAGTAGCGCCTTTCATCCTCGCAGTACGTTTGCAAGCCAAGTACTCACCTGAGCGTCTGCCAGGCAAGTGGCCAGTGGTTGTGGACTCCGCTCCAGAGCCCACGCTCACAACAGCTCAGCCACAACTGTGGTGCACACCTGGCAGCTAACACCGGAGAGTAAACAGATGTCCCAGCCTCCTGGAGACCTGGCCCGGCGCCTGGGGCCTACTAGAAAATCAAACACCTTCCCTCAGATGAAATCCTCAGTTCCTGTCTGAGAAACCAAACAGACATCACCTGGTGAAGGGGGTCGGGGAGGCAGGAGCCACACAGACCTCCACGGTTGGATAAAAAAGCCCACTTTGAACCACTCAGGAGGCTGAGGCAGGAGGGTTATCAAAGGTTCGAGGCCAGCCTGGGCCATGTACACCCTGAGTTCCAGGCCTATAATAAGGCCCTGTCTCAAACAACAAAACAAAATAAAATGGCTCAACGCGTAGATCGTGAGGAGGTGCCAATTCTAGTCTGCAAAACAGAGGCGAGGCTCTGGCCTGCCGGCTCCTGCTTATACAGAGCCACGGCCCTGAATACCAAGCTCCATACAAGGAGGGTCCGCAGCCCAGGAGGGCGCGCTCTCTCCAGGGGCAGCTCTTCTGCAGCAAGAGGACAGTGCAGAAAGCCACGCCAGGCTCGGCTCTCAGCCCATCTCCCACATGGGCTTTAGCGATGGCCCAGGGCACCCTTCCCATCTGTGCACAGAGGTCCACACGGCACAGCTGCACCAAGTCCTGCGATGCCTGGCAGGGTCCCAAACCGGGCCCACAGCCGGATGGCCAGGGAATCAGCTCTAAACTGCTGCTGGCTCTGGATGAACTGCCTCACTGCTGTCCTTGGCCGCCACGTTCTCACTGTAGGACCACGGTCTCCCTGCGTCTCCCTCTCCCGCTGGTCCACCCTGCTCCCCTTGGCCAGAGCTATCTGTGTAAGACAGGGGAGGCTGCAGCCCTGCCCTGCCCTCCTGAAGCCCTTGTCAGCTTCCGTCACACTCAGAGCAGCATTCCGACTCGGTGCCGGCCGACGCGGCCCTCCAGGGCACCTGCCTCCCTTGACCTCTGGTGGACGCCACCCTCCCCAGTGCTTGAACCACAGCGGCTTCCTGTTCCTCGAGCGCAGCAAGCTTGTTCCTACCTCAGGGCCTCCACACCTACTCGTCCTGCCAGCCTGGGCACCCTTCCCCCAAACACACACAATGAGGACTCTATCTGTGGCGCCAGGCCTGGGATAGCGCACAGGGTCTCTGAGGGTGGCCATCCTTGGTGTGACCACTGTACGTGGCAGCTGATATTTCCAGGTGTTTCCAAGAGCATGGCTTTAATTATAAGCTCCACACTCATCCCACTCAAGTCCTTGTCACATATGTGGATGCTGACCACAGCAGACCACAGCCATGAGGAGCAACCGAGATGCCCAAGGTACAATTCCCACGAGGCCTGCTCCCCTAAACAACAACAAAAGATGATCCCACAAGGAGCATGGCAGGGATGAACGTCAAAACACACGTTTAGGTACAAAAACTCACCCCAGCCAGGCGTGGTGGCGCACGCCTGTAATTCCAGCACTTGGGAGGCTGAGGCAGGAGGATCAGTGCGAGTTCCAGACCAGCCTGGGCTACAAAACTGAGCTCAAGGCCAGCCTGAGCAGCATAGCGAGACCCTGTCTCAAAAAGACAAAAAAGGGGCCAGCAGGATGGCTCAGTGGTCTAAAGCGCCTGCTTAGGAAAGCTTAGGTGGCTGCAGGGACCGCGGTTCGATTCCCGATACCACATGTTGCACCAGCCCTGCCCTGAGGGCAGGCTGAGCCAGGCATAAAAATAAATAAATAAACAAAAGTTCTGAAACTCTGAAACAAGGAAAAAAAAAAAAAAAACCACCCCTAAGTCCAAGCTGAAAGCTCCTACTTGGATAGTAAATTATGTGTAAAAGATATAGGATACCCCAGACTCAATGTGAAGAAGGTTGGGGGTGGGGGAACACCTGCTGTAAATGGAGGGGTCATGAATGTCACCTCAAGATGCTCCCTGGCCCAGCTCCTGTATTTTCTCTGGATAGGACAAGCAAGCGGTGAGGAGCACAGGCTTCGAGCAGAATGTCCAGCTTGGAAGGGGACAGGAAACAGTGACACAGAGCCCCAGCCGCCTCTTCCTCTGTGGTACATGGCGGTCACGGTCAATGTCACCTTCCTAGAATTGGGCTTGGGGAGCTGTCCTTACTGCAGTGCTGAAGATCAAACCCAGGGCTTCAGGCCTTCAAACAAGCAAGGGTTCCACTCCCGCACCAGGCCCGGCGCTAGCGGGACTGGTGATCTGCTCCTTCTTGTCATTCGGACTCTGAGGCGGAAGTGAGTTCTTCTTACAGTCCTACCTTCTGGGTGTGAAGCTTGTATCCTAACCCAGCTAAGGCTGAAACCTTAGCCCGAGGGGCATCTGGAGGCGAGGCCCCTGGGGTGGAGGTGAGGAGGGTGGAGCACCTCTGAGGGCCGCCCTGCAAGGACCACCCTGCCGTGGGTCTGTGAAGAACCTCACAGCACACAGAACTAGCCGCCACCTTGGTCTTCTGGGCCTTGAGAACTTAAGAGATAAATTTCTGGTGTCCCTCAGCTTCCCCCGAGGAATGTGGTATCTTTGCTATAGCAGCGAGAGCAATTGAGACTGTGTCCAACACAGGCAAACACAGGCACCTAACGAGCTGTCTGGAGGAAGTCATGCTGCGCATCTGGAAGTGAAGCCTCATCCAGAGAGGGTGGGAAAATGGTAAACTGCCAGGGTTGCTCGAAAACAGACAGAGCAGGGGGCTGGGGAGATAGCTCCATGGCACAAGGGCCTGCCTAGCAAGCGCAAGCTCGTAAGTTCAACCCTGGTCCCACAAAAACAAACAAACAAAAAACAACAGGAATCGGTGGGTGCAGTAGCTGGGATCACAGGCACTGTGGGTGTGGTGGGCTGAGCAGTCTGACACCCCAGGACTTCACCCTTCCTGAAGACTCTGTGATCTCCATCTGCGCCTTCCCCAGGGGTCCCCCGGTGGGGCAGGGGGAGGGACTGTCACCCCCATGCTTCAAGAGGAGACCTGAGGGGGCTCCTGGAGTATCCTCGCCCAGCGCCAGGCTTCTAGGGTCTTCCCTGGAGGCCATCCTGCCCTCCCAGGACTCACAGAGGCCCCAGCAGGGCTTGATGCAAATAGTGTTCGATTTCCTGGGCTAAAATTACATCTTGAGTCAATTTTCATAAAATGTAGTGACAGATTTAGGTGCTGGGAAGATGGGAATTTCTCAGGAGGCATCAAAATGACCCAAATGGTTAAAATCAGCTGAAACCTGGTGGTCAGGGCTGCAAGCGCAGCCCCCACTTGCTTGGCCCAGGCTGGAGACCCGAGTGCCGCCAGACCCTGTCCCAGGATACATTCTGGGACCAAGATTCTAGGCCCAGAGAAGTGATTCCCACCCTTAGGGCAAGGAACAGCAGGGGCCTGCAAGGCAGGAAGGGGACCCTCTGGGGATGGGTTGGGGAGGCAGGCTGTGATCTCCAGGGAGCCCTGTGAGGCCATCCTCACCCTGCCCTGCGGGGTCTCCTGTGTCTCCCAGCCCCAACCCCGTGTGCCGGCCATGCTCGGCTGCCTGCTGTGTTGGGCACTGCTGTGCCCCCCCCCCCGCCTGCTCTGCACGTGGAGGGGACAGCCCAGTGACCCAACAGCACTGCCCTGAGGCTACAGTGAAGGAGGGGCGCTAGGCTGACTGTATCCCTCCCCTGAAGGCCCCTGCCCCCTCCACCATCCTCCTAGGGTCCCAGAAATCCCTCCTCATAGATCCCAGGCCCAGGGGTGGGTGGGGAGCTGCCCCCACACCTGTCATCTGTGACTCACCAGCCTCCTGGTCTCCTTAGACCCCCACGAGTGTCATTCACACCCAGCACGTCCCCTATGGGCCCGAGAACTAAAGGCCTGGTCCTCAGGGTGGTGGCCACCGCTCTCTTCTTGCTCTTGGCTCCTGGTGTGAGTAGTTCTGACCGCGCCACAAGCCCGACGCTGGCCACAGACCAGGACCTCCAACACTGCCAACGCTTTGGCTCTGCACATCAGTGTCTTTTTTTTTTTTAATTTTATTTATTTATTTATTTTTCTGGTTTCAGAACTTTTGTTTGTTTATTTATTTATTTTTATGGCTGGCTCAGCCTGCCCTGAGGGCAGGGCTGGCGCAGCATATGGTGCCGGGGATCGAACTGTGGTCCCTGCAGTTGCCTAAGCTTTCCTAAGCAGGTGCTTAAGACCACTGAGCCATCCTGCCAGGCCCCCATCAGTGTCTTAGGTATCGTATCGCAGTGACAGGAGGCTGGCTAACAACGCTCCCTCATCCCAGCCGCACAGGACCTGGGCGGCCTGCTCCTCCTGGCCACTCTGGGCTTTGACCTTCGCTCCTGCACCTTGCCAAGCTCCTCCAAGCGCACACCCAACGGCTCTGCACCCCTGCACCCTGACTTTGCCACCCAAGTCCAGTCCTCCCGTCCTGTTGGAGCAGCAGGCCACCGTCCCTCGGCCCACAATGCTCTCTGCTCTGCGTCTTGCACCCCTCCAGCCAGAGGGCTTCTGTGTAGATCCAAATGCCACTGGGGAAAGCCCCAATGACCTGTCAAGACAGTTTAGCCAAGTATGGCATCCTGGCTGCAGCTCGGGTTCCTTCGCACTCCAATCTCATTCCAACCCTCCCTCCCTCCCTCTCTTGCCGCGCCCAGAGAGATAGCTGGGCAGCACAAGCCCAAGCGCGAGGTCCTGAGCTGGATTCCAGGTACCAAAAACACCTCTTCCCTTGCTGCGATTCCTCTTAGGCACTGCCGACCCCCTTTCAGCGACGCTGCCTTCTCTGTGCTTCTCCCTCTTTTCCCCCGGGGTGAAAGCCAAGGGCTTCAGGTGCCAGCAGGGCCACTACCTTCCCTGCTCCACCCTGGGGCACCTCGTGCGAACCGAACCGTGCTAACGAGGCTCAGCCAAGTCTCAATGCAAAATGTAATTAAGGCTGGCCCAGGGCGCCCTTCGCCAGAGGCCCTTCCCAACTTGTCTTCATGAATCACTGAGACATTAGCACATTCCGGGTTCCTGGGAAGCTCGGCAGTAATTAGCTCACTTAAGTAGGCTAAACGTTTCCTAGCAATCTGGTTTATGCTTCACGGGCTGAGCATCCGGGAGAAGATGAACACGTCACCTCTGCCCAGACCCTCTGGAAATGTTCCCTACGGGTTTTCTAGCCCCAATTCACCCCTCTCAGCCACTCGCTCCTGCCAAACCTGGTGTGGGACAGTGCAGGGCAGGGGAGGTCTCAGCCAGACTCCCCACCGGAGCCCACAGCAGCCCGTGGCGCATGACGACAAGCGGTGGGTCGGGGCTGCCGAGGCCTTGAGGGCCACAGCCGCCGTCCTGGCCCGCGGTCCTGGTCCAACCACCCCAAGAAGCAAGTTCAGCTTCCTGCTACCCGGGGTGGCTTTGAGGCCCACAGGACAGCAGCTGCAGCTCGGAGGCCCAGCAAGTGCCAAGGCCACGCCTCGCACAGGCAAGACACAGTGTGCTTCCTCCACTCCTCAGCTCTGGGTCCGAGCTGCGAGGTCTGAGCCAGCTACAACCTGACTAGGCAGGCCCCCTCCTCTGGGAGGAGGCAGCAGAGACTCCCAGGACCCTCCCCTGCCCCCCCAACCTGGTCCCCTTCCCAGCCCTGCACTCCCTTAACAGACTCAGGCCCAGAGTTCAAACCCGAATGCAGCTGCTAGGGGGCCTTACTCTTGGGAGCCGCAGGGAAGAGGACTGAAAGCAACGCACGGTAGGAAGAGCATAGAGAGAGCAGGCAAGGGGACTAGGCTGTGCTAGGGTCATCGCTGTGCTAGGCTGGGGGCCAGCGAAGGCCTCTGTGGAGCGAGGTCAGAATCCAGATCTCAAGGGTGTGAGGAGGAGCCGCTCGGGGTCTGTGGTAGGGAGCGCCAAAGCCCCAAAGGCAGGAGGAGTCGCACAACAGCAAAAGGGAGGTCTCTGCACCTCTCCTCATTCACCCTTAAGGCACCAGGGCATCGGGGCACATGGAGCAGGGCTCGAAACACTGCAGGTCTGCTGCAGATGCGACCTGAAGCTAGGTGGGGTGCTCAGGGCCCAGGCCACCGAGGGAGGTCACAATGAACCTAGGTCTCCCCAAGGACGGCCTCCATGGGCTGTTGGGTATGGCAGGCAGGACGCTTCCAGTGGCGTCTCCCTGAGAGATGGGGGTGGGCAGACCTACCTCCCGCCACTGCTTGTTCTCCATCCCTTGAGTATACATGACGCACACTGCGGAGGAAGAGAGAGAAAGGGTCACAGGCAGACTGAGAGAGAAGCACCGGCGGTGGGGAGGCTGCGCTATGGCTGGGGTTGTCCCGTGGGGCTGGGCAGGGCAGGCACTGTGGAATGGCAGGGACTCAGGGAGGGACCCAGGTGTGGCCCCTGTCCCTGGAACACTGTTAGCTCTGGATGCTCCAGTTCCAGGAGGTGCCCAGTGCGCGGCTGTGTCCAAGGTGGGCACCAGCAGGGGGCTTGCGGGTCAGCTCAGTGGTTTAAGCACCTGTGCAGGCAATCCAGGCAGGCACAGGGGACGTAGGGGACTGTGGCTCAATCCCCAAACCCGTCCTTAAGGCAGCCTGAACCAGCCAAAAAAAAAAAAAAAAATCCTTCTCAACATTTTTTTTTTTTTTTTTTTTTTTTTTTTTGTCTTTTTGAGACAGGGTCTCGCTATGGAGTTCAGGCTGGCCTTGAGCTCATTTTTGTAGCCCAGGATGGTCTCAAAATCACACTGATCCTCCTGCCTCAGCCTCCCAAGTGCTGGGACTACAGGCGTGTGCCACCACCTCTCAAATTTTTAAAGGTAGGCCAAATAACTCAGTGTATTAAAGCCCCTGCAATTGTTTCTCTGCCTTTCGGCTAAGATCAAGTGTAAAGCACCTGCAAACAGGTGCAGGGGCCAGGGGTTCTATCCCTGGGTCTGCAGTGACAGCCCTGCCCCTGGGGCACATGGAGATGGCAACTGAGACTGGACGTGATGGCAGCTCTTGGGAGGCTGTAAACAGGCGGATCACTACAAGTCCAGTCTAGTAGCAAGATCCTGAACGTTCTGTAGAGACTTCCCTGAAAGAAATAATAATAATAATAATAATAATAATAATAATAATAATAATAAATACACAAGAAAAGAAAAAGCAGGCACTGGCAAGGGGCCAGGCAGGCAGGCAGGGTCTGGAGGGCAAGGCAGCTGCCCTCTCCAGAGCCGGCATGGTCTCTGCTTCCTTGTAGACGACATCAAGGCTTAGGAGAGGCCAAATGCCCATCCAAAGCCACAAACACACAGCCTTGGTTGGCGCTAGAACCTTGCGCTCCCTAAGCATAGCTAGCCCTACTGGACCACGGCCACTCAGGCTTGGAAGTACTCTGGTCCCCAAGCACAGCACTGAGGCCTTGAGAACTGGGATACCTCAACCTCCCAGCCCACTGTGTCATGCTGGGGCATCCCAAGCAGGGCCCAGACAGGGAAACCCCAAATTCTCCTTCTCTGGAGCATCCAGCAGCCCGGGTGCAACGGGGACAGAGCGAGGCGCACACCGAGCACCACCGCAGTCGGCTCTCAGCCTGCCGCTGTCTCTGCTAACCCTGGCAACGGGACTTACGTGGGTCGGACTTGGAGAACATGTCTTTGTCCAAAAGGTTCCTAAAGGAGGGGAAGAGAGGAGCAGTCAGTGCTGGGGGTGAGGCCCAAGGTGCAGGCGGGTCCCTGCTCAGTGTCTTCAACTGCCAGGCCTGGGAGCTGCTACAGGTCCGCCATGCTCAACAGGGCACTCAGCTCATCCTGCCCTCACCCTCAGGTGCCACCCGAGGCCCTGGTGCCCAGGCCTCTCACTAGCCAAGCCCTTTGCTTTCATCACTTCTCTGTCCCAATCAATTATCAATCAATCAATCAAGTCATGCACTCCACAAGCGTCCCTCACAGCTGTCCCCGAAGCCCTCAGCACCAACAGCTTGCTGAGTAACCTGATTCCAGAGTCAACCCCAGCATCCTGCCCCTACCCTGGGGGACACAGGACAGAGAGACAGACAGACAGACAGACAGACAGACAGACAGACAGACAGATACAAGACAGCACTGAGCCTGGTGCCAAGAAATGGAAAACTCAGAAACCGGGGAGGGGGGCCCAGGCCACATATGTGAGTCATGCCCACTGCATCGAGGTCCCCAAGAGAGGGGACAGTCTGTGGGAATCCAGCTGCTGTCACTTGGAAACCACCTGAGATACCTCCCAGTCCCATGAGGGGGCCTCAGATGAAGCGACCCAGGGATAGCTCTGCGGCCTGTGCTTCGAGCCCCACATGCAGACAACACCCCATGGGCCCGGCTCCTGCCCAGCCCTGTGGCTTAGGCCAGGCGCTACCTCTATTCCAGCAAAAGACCAAACGCCTGGGAATGGGAGGCAACTCTAGGGTGCAGGTGCTTTCTCTCCAGTTTCTGTTTCGGGAGCCCTCAAAGAAACATTTCTCTTCCAACTAGAAAAATGTATTTTTTCCACCAAAGGAGCACAAAACCCTTCAGCTCTCAGCCCAGCAGCCTGGAGCTTGGCTTCTTTTGTTCCTAAATCAAGGCCAGGAAGGCAGAGCCGGCCCCTGGGTTCCTGGCTTCCCCCAAGGAACCGTTTCAATTCAGAGGCTGTGAGGACAGTCACCCACTGGGCTGTGGGGTCATGGGCCACCCAGGTCCCAGCCAAGGGAGCAAGGACTGAGAAGGCGAGAATGGGGCCCCTGGTAGGTGACACCTTCCCTGGCAGAGGTCTAAGAGACCTGGGGGTGGGGCTGGGAGTCGAGGGCCAGAGTAGGGGCGAATGTTGCCTCGATGTGAGATGCGGCTACCTCGGCCCTCGCTGCTCCTAGGTCATCCCTGTGCGATGCTGCACGGATGCGCCAGGCAGAGACCCAGTGGTCGCACAGACGGCAGTGCAGGACCAGAGGCATCCTCACCTTTCCCTGGGCTAGGGACCCTCAGGGGGGGCCGCGGACCCCACAACTGCGTGGAGGGGATACACACAGCTGTGTCTGCTCAGATTTCCAGAGATACAGGAGGTTGGGAAGACTCAGAGGTGCTGGCTTCTCTTCTTCCCCAAACCTGCCTTGGGCACCTCCCCATCTTCTGAGTGGGGAGCACAAGAGTCCAGATTTCCAGCCAAAAGCTGGGGCTCATCCTCTAGCTGTGTGACCTCAGGCAAGCCACATAATCCCTCTGTACCTCAGTCTCCCCAGGGGTTTGCTGGGATTAACCAAGTTCACCTATGCAAAACCTTAGGGCAGGGTCAGGCCCCCAGCAAGCGGTACCTTGGTGCCCTGTACACAGAAAGTGCTAAGTAGAGGCCCATGGAGGCCTTTCTGGGCAACCAAGAGCCTCATTTCTTCCCCTCCCTACTCCCGAAGCCCGGCTGCAGTGGGCCCTGCAGGACGAGCAATTTGGTGCAGGAACAGGAATCCAAGGGTCCCTTCAGCACCGCCCCATCTTTCTATGGAGCGGCTAACTTATGTTATTTATTGTCTTTTTTTTTTCCCTCTCTCTCACTTTGTTGGTTTTTTTGAGGCAGGTTCTCACTATGCAGTTCACGTTGGCCTTAAGGTCTTGGTGTAGCCCAGGCTGATCTCAAACTTACAGCAATCCTCCTGCCTCAGCCTCAGAGTGTTGAGATCACAGGGGGCAGGGCAACAAATTTAATACCAAACGTCTGGCAAGTCGGGTGCGGACAGTGACACCCATCATGTGCGCAACCCTCAACCGTGAGGGTTGTCTTCTGTTGGGTACGCAACCTGTGCCAGGCGGTGAGGGCCACCCACATGCTGCAGGCTGGGCAGATCCAACCTCGGCAGCTCCAGCCCCTGGGAGGTGAATGGAGACCATATACATCACCAAAACTCAGGGACCTCCCTTGGCCCTCACAACCAGCAAGGTCCCTGCTGTTCCCACAGCCCTGCTCCTGCCACGCAGCCTCGACCAAGGTCTAAAAAGCTATTTTCATATGGCCTAAAGAATTGCCTAGCAGGGCCAGGGAGATAGCTCAGTACAATAAGTGCCTGCCTGGCAAGTGCAGGGTCCTGAGTTCAATCCCCAGTACTGGGGGAAAAAATAAATTGCCTGGCAGCCAGGCATGATGTCACTCTGGAGACTGAGACAGGAGGATCGCTGCAAGTTCAAGGCCAGCCTGAGCGACACAGTGAGTTAAAGGTCAACCAGCAAGACTCTTGATTCAAAAAACAAATAGAACTGCCACCCTGGGGCGCTCTGCCTTTATATTCATTACTGTCATTAGTTGTTCCTCTCAAGGTGGCTAAACGAAGAGCATTCACTCCTGCTTCCATGCACCCACAGGGGCCACCCAGTAGTTCTGTCACCCCGCGCTGGCTGCTCACTCCTGGAGGTCCCCAGGGTCCGGCTGGCAACACCACTCAATTTCCACCTCTTCTCCCAGCAGCCAGAGGACAATCTACTTAGCCCTCTCTACCTGAAGTGCTGTTACAACACATCAGCCTCCTTGCATGAGCCCCACAGCTGTAACTGCACCCCACTTCCTCCGACCCTTCCTCCTCTGTTGCCCATCCTCACAGTTACAGCCACCACGGTCCCCCTGCAGTCTGGCAGGCGTCTCAAGGTCTTTCCTGCCACTGGGCCTTTGCGCTTGCCGTCCACCCTTCTCCAGAGCCTCCCCAGGATCTCAGCCCAGCATCCCCTGCCTGGCCTGGCCAAAGTGTCTCCAATCACAATGAGCTTCCTGTCAGAGTGTTCATTCCTGTCAGACACCACTACTGTACTTTTAAAAATGTGTCTATGTTCACCCCATCTGTTATGGTTTATGTCTAGTTGTCCCCCCAAAGCCTCATGCAATCATGAGGCAAGGACTTCTAGAGTTTGAGACTTGACTCATGATCCACTGGGATTATGTGTCTTAGTACTGATGGGGTTATGGGTCTGAGTACTGCTGGGATTATGGGTGTGCCCTGAGGCGGACAGGATGAAGTAGAGAGTATGAATGTAATATAGAGAGACAGAGACAGACTCACGCTGTTGCTCTCTGCTTCCCTGGTTGTTCCCTCGTGATTGTTGCTGTTCTGCCACCATGAACTGGATGCTCTCTGCCCTGTTCGTCAGCTTTGGGCCAGCCGAATACAGACTGAAACCTCCAGTAACTGTGAGCTAAATAAACCTTTCCTTCCTTCATTTTGGGTGTCGGGTATTTGTCCCAGCAACAAGAGAAGAGTCACTAAGATACCATCCCTCACGCACTCCCGAGAAAGGAGTTTATCTATGTTGCTCAGAGACTTCTTCATCTCTCCCGTCTTCACAGTGACAGACACAGCCAGGATCTCCCACCATTGTAAGATGGGCAGAGCTCCTTCCCTTGTGCTTGGACAAAATCCCCCATACCCACAAGGTTAAGGAAAGATAGGTGTGCTTTGGCTCCCGTTGCAGCCCAGCTGGCTGGCTCTGTGCAAGAAGGCAGGGTGGCAGGCCTGGTGGAAGAGAGCTGCCCCCGGCATGGTGGTGGGAAACAGAGGGTAGGGGTGCTGGGAAGGAGACAAAGCCTTCCAGGCCACCGCCCCAGGGACCCCACTTCTTGCAACAAGTCAGTGATGCGCCCCAGAACACAAATGCCTCCCAGAAGGCCTGCCTAGGAGTGCATGGAGCTCACGGGGCACAACCAGGTGGAACGGTAACATGCACGCTGAGGCCAGAGACTTCCAGGGTCCTGGCCTGGATCCATCCACATGCAAAGGCACTGAGTGTACCTCTAAGAGCTTCGGGGGCCAAGTAAGAGTGGCAGGGGGAATGGGAGCCCTGGGGCACCTGGCGCACTTCTGAAATCACACCACGCCTTTTCCTTGCCTGACAAACGAACAAAAAGACAGGCGGTCAGGAGTGTCACCTAATGGTGGCCGTTCAGTGCCCCCTGGAAGATCTGAGGAGCCAGGCCCCGAGACGCCAACCCTAGGCCTCGTTTAGCTCCAGAGAGCCCGGCTCGCCCGTGGGGACGTGTGGAAAGCTCCCTGGTGGCAGAAGCCGCGGCTGCACCTCCGGCAAGCCTCCCCACTCTTCCTGCTAGCAGCATCCACACCGGCTCAGATCTGACGCAGATCAGCCCTGAAGCCCCAGACGATGGCCCCATCTTGGCTAGGGTCAGCACAGATCAGCGTGGGCCACTAAAACAGAAAGGAAACTCTGCTAAGAGAACTTGGGGCGGGGTGGGGGTGAGGGTATTGTGCTTTCTCACAAAAACAACTTTAACTCCATGTCTTATTTCCCATCCTTGGATTTAGTTGGGATGCCTGGTGCAGAGGCAGCCCCAGAGTGGAATGAGGCCACTCACAGAGTTTACTTCAATCTAAAGCATTCCTGACAAAGTCCATTTCCCTCTACTGCGAAGTTGTCCAGCCTCCTTTCCCTCCTTCCTCCCTGGCCTGCGCTCCCAAGGGTGGATCACCTCCATCAGTGACCTCAGGCCTGAGCAGGGAGACTGTGGGTTGAAAGCCTGAGGAGCGAGTACCACCCTCTGGGTCATACCTACTGTCACTGGTCCCTACCCCTGAGCATGGTCTCCATGGGGCCCCCGACCCCCTAGCCTCTTCAAGGTTCTGAGGTCCAGAGAAACTGGACTTGGATCTCCTCTCTCGGAAAATGTATGAACTTCACATTCCCAACCACTGGTTTCCTAGTCAGCAGAGAAAATACTAGGCCCTGTCTCACAGAGCATCCTGAGGCTAAGGAGATACTGGGGTGTGGAAGCGGAAATGCAAGGAGGTTCCAGGTGCCCGGCCCCGACAGCAAGGGAAATAATGCCCTCCCCTAGGGTGGGGAGGCGTGTCACCGTCCCTCAGGTACCTGCGTTTAGGAGATGCAGATGACCTGTTACCTGGGACCTCTGGTGCAGCACACACATGTCCCTGTGGCTGTGAAGTCCTGTGAAAGGGCCTCAGTGGGACCTGAGGACAGCCCCCGGGGCCGAGTCACTCTGTCTGCAGCCAGCAAGGGCACAGAGCTGTCACTTCGCGGCTGCAAGGAGCTGAACCCTGCCGACAACCAGAAGCCCCGGCTGAGGTCAGAGCAGCAGACACTTAGCTGTCAGCGACTGAGTCCCCAAGCTCAGCTAACCAGGACTTGGGATGGATCTGCAGAACCGGGACCAGCGCTGGCTGCATGAGGCCCAGCCCAGGGGAGAGACGCAGCACCTGGGGCGTAGGAAGCGCTCCGAAATGCTCTGTCGCAACGGCCCTGGCTTGGTGACACTCAGCGCTTTGGCACAGTCTGTGGTTAAGGGGACTTCTTTTCCTGGCGCTGGTTTGACTGAAGGCTGGGCAGGCCCTTGGTCCCCATGCCCTCTACCCCCAGTGTTCAGGAGAAAGAGCTCAGTGCAGAGTCACGCCCTCCTGAGAGGCCCTGGGGTGGCAGAAGGATCCCAGCGGCAGCCTGCCAGTCCAGGCATGGGGGCAGAGGCCACTTTCTGAGGTTCCAGGGGCCACTGGCCTCTCCCTTCCGTAGCACAGGGAACCCTGTGGCCCCGTGGGTCTGAGCATGCTTTGCTGGCAGGACCCTGCCCCAGTGCAAAGGTTTCTGTTACATAAAATGTGCAGAGCTTGCTCACTAAACCTGTGGCCTAGATCCCTGCATCAGACGATGGAGGCCCAGAGACCTGAAGAATAATGGGGCCTGGGGAGGGTACGGCAGACACGGAAGATATAACAGGGGCTGCCGAGTGGCTAGGAAGCCAGAAAAGGTCTGGGACCAACTGCTGGAGGACAGGCAGCTTTTGGCTCCAGGGAAAAGGGTCTCTAAAGCCATATTTTCTACAACCTCTGCGGAACTCTAGTTGCACAAACCATCTGCTCAATCCACTCTCAAAACCATCACGAAGCCAGGCACCGTGGTGAGCACCTGTAGAATCCCTGCACTTGGGAGACCAAAGTGAGAGGACCAGCACAAGGAACACAGTAAGTTCAAGACCATCCTTAACTACATAGTGAGACCCTGCTCAAAACACAAAGAAACTACTTATGTCCCCAGAATAGAAGAAACTCTTATGTACCCAGCTACAGAAATGGAGCTTTACTCCATTTACTTCCAGGTGTCAAATAATAGAATAAGCCACTAAACAGGGATTAATCTTCTCAACTGATACTTCTTTTACAGACAGGAAAGCTAAGGCATGAAAAGGCTACACAGTTGTCCCAGCGCTAGTTTGAATATCGAGGACAGATGCCAGAGCTCCCACCCTAAGCACCATGCCAAACAACCACAGCCTTTCTGCTCTTTGGCCCAGAGTTTACCCAAGTCACGGAAAATAACTGTGTGGGTTTGGATTACTGCTCTCAGCCCACATCACCATCCACCTGCAGCAGGGGCCTGAGTGTGTCCCCCGTGGTCTCATCCACCTTCCCTAGAGCTGTGGGTGGGCGCCCTGGTGTCCCTGAGCCTGCAGCCCACAGCATGTGATCAAGTACTCCTCTAGGCAGGGCAGGAAGCTCCTGGGGCCAAAGGTGTGGCAGGAACCTTCACGGGGAGTGGGATCCCTCAAGATCCCCTGCAGACCCAGGCCCTGCCCACGGCTGCTGCCCACACCAAACCTATCCTGATTGTCCCCTGCCCACTTGCAGGGGTCTCCCAAATGCTCAGAGCCGCCTTGCCTGTCCCCCCCACATCCTAGGAAGGAGACTCCACTCTACGTGGTTCTCAGAGCAAGGAAAGTGGACGCAGAACCGCCCTGCAGCTCTCTCCTCCGAGTCCCCTGCTTTCCCTCTGCTCTCCCACCCCAAGTCCTGCCACCTGGAGCATGAGCCAGCCAGCAGGTCCTGTCCCTTTTACTTCCCACCTGTGCCCACAACTCCTTCCCTGCTGACCGCTCCTCACCAAAAGCCACCTCCCATCTGCTGGCTTCCTGGAGAGCTGCAGTGGGTGAGGTGTACCTCAGGCTGATGGATACCAGATATCATCCCTGAGACACCCAGGCCCAGCCCAGAACCTCGCCCTCCAGGGACACACATGTCCCCAAGCACCACAGGTAATCATCGTCACTACTTTTAAGCACCCACTGCATGCCCAGAGAGGGGAAAGCTGAGCGCCCGGTGCTTTGTGCTCCCCCTCGCCTGCCCAAGGCGTGTGTGCCTGAATACCAGGCACGGGTCCAAGTCTTCATGAACAACGCTCCCATCTGAGGACAGGTACTTGACAAATGGCGAAACTGAGACTTTGAGTGTGCCCCAACAGACTCCGTTACAGGATGCATATCTCCACATGCCACACCGTCACCTGTCCCACGGGCTCCGCTCCCCGCCTTGGAGGTTTATGTGCTGCCCTGGTGAGTGCATGCATCCTAAGATGCCCTCAGTGGGCAAGCGACCCTGGGCCCTGGGCTGAGCACTTCATGCTGGTGGCTCAGGGGGAGACGGTGCCTTCCAGCAAGGGAGACACAAGTGTTTGGGGAGCAGAGCCTCAGCAAGTGAACAGACTGACTGCTCAGGCTGGGAGTGGGAGAGGTTCAGCTGCAAGCAGCTCATGATGGGGGCCGGGAGGGGCTGGGGAGGAGGCGAGAAAGGAGCTAAGGGGCCACTAGGAGTGCCATGGTGGTGACAGCAGAGATATAACACCATGTGTCTCCAACGGGAGTATTGCTAGAGGTGTCTCCAACTCTATCTACAATGCCCCTGCGTCACAAGTTTTCACATAGAGCTGGGGGTCCTGAAGAGTCTGACCAAAGAGTGACTTGGAAGACAGGGGCTGGGATGGGAACAAGGGCTCAACCAGGAAGGTGGCATCTTGACGGGAACTGCGAGGGGGGTAATGTCTCAGTGACGAAGCTGTGCATCCAGCAGGCCCCAAGGGCTGCCACTGTGACTGCGTCGCGGGACCTCATCCTTGGAGGGGCATGACTAAGGAGTTGGGGGTGGCACAAAACACTCCTACTCTTCCTCTGTCAGATTCTGAAATTTCAGGGTTCCATTCCTCTGGTTCTTGACCCAAAACGGGTGTCCCTTGAAGTTGTTATGGATTCCCAGACCACGGCAGGAAGCACGCCCAGCCAGCCCTTCCTAGTTCTGGAGATGCAGCCCTGGGGTCAGGAGCGCAGGTGGGGAGAAGAGAGGATGAGGGTGCCGGAGAAGGAGGGCAGGAAAAGCGGGCTTGACCGACAGGCTGGGCCCCGCGGGGACCGAACAAAGCACTCACTTCTGGATTTCTCCGGAGATCTCGGGAGGCGGCCTGATAGGGACCCCGGGAGACTTTCACTGTCTCCCTTCCCCACCGGGCCCCCAGGTCCGGCTCCCGCGTCTCCCTGCCGTCCGAAGCAACAGCCTGGCGCAACAGTGCAAACTTTTCGGGATATGACCCCCCCTCCCCTCCTGGCCTCCCACCTGCCGTCGCCACCCGCAGCCGGGCAGAGTCGGGGCTCCCAAGGGGAGGACACTCGGGGAAGGGGGGCTCCTCTGGGGTAATGGGGGCAGCCGCGGGGCTCAGCCCCAGGGGCGGGGCGCAGGGACTCACCTGCAGGACACGGTGATCTCCACCTTGGTGGCCGGGATGCTGCCAGCCAAGGAGTCGAACTCGCTCAGCGACGCCATGTCCTCAGGCTGCTCCATCACCCACCGCACCCCCAGCCCAAGTCAGGCAATTCCTGCGCGATGCGCGCCTCCTCCGTGCGCCTGGAGCCCGGGCTCTCCCCCAACTCTGGTGCCGCGGCTGGGTGGCCGGGCGGAGAGGCACGAGCAGGGGGCGTGGGCAGCGCGGGGGCGCGGGCGCGGGGCGTGACGGGCCCCGGGGCAGAGGGGCCCGGGGAAGAGGGGGCGGGAGGAGACGGGGGCTCGGGGAGAAGGGGAGCGGGAAGAGGAGGGGCCGGGAGCTAGGAGCTGGGGCGCCACGCGCAGGCGGGGAGGGGCGCGGGCGAGCCGGCGGGGGTGGGAGCGCAGAGCCTGCACCCCGAGTGCGCCGCCCTTGCCGGGGTCTCGGCGCGGGCGGCGGCTGCGAGCGCCCCCTCCTCGGCTGGAGCTCTGGCTCCGGGGCTCCCGGGCTGCGGGAAAATCAAATGTGCGGGCGCAGCAGCTTCCCGCCCGCCCCCCAGTCCGCGCGCGCCGGAGGGGCCGCCCGCAGGGGCCGGGGCGGGGCGGGGCGGGGCGGGGTCTGCGCCGCGTGAGAGTGAGCGTGAGTGTGAGTGTGTGTGCGAGCGCGCGCGGCGGCGTGGGGACGCGGCTCGGATGCGGGGGATCGGGGTGGTGGCAGCAGCGATGGTCCTAGCGGCGCGCGCCTGTCCCCCACCCCGCCAACGGTCTACGTAGTGGGGGAGGGACCCCGCCTTGTAAACCGAGGGGCACTTAAGAAGGGCGGGGTGGGGGCGACGTGTGCCACCCCAAAATAAGAAATCCTCACTGCAGCAGCTGGAGCGGCTGGGTCCCCCTGGAGTGCGCCCGGCCCTCCCGGAGGGTCCTGGCCTCCCCATCGCCCCCCGGGCAGGCGTGGACCTGACGCCAGCGCCCAAGGGCACCTCGGGTGCCCAGGGAAAGCCTCAGGGCCCAGCGAGGGTTGCTCGGTGGGTACCTCCGTCCCCCTTGTCCCGCGGGCCCTCAGCCACCCGCACCCTCCAGGGTGTGCCCGGCGGGTCCTCACCTCTGGGTCCTAGCCGCCCCGGAGCTGCTAGCCTGCAAGAGAGACGGTGCGAGGCTCTTGGCCCTGCCTCGGAAAGCAGGAGGGGGACACACAGCAGCAGGGAGCTCCCACGGGAGCCCAGGCCGGACCCGAAGAGTCGCCCCTCCGGCCCTGGCCTGTGACAGCTGGGCCACAGGCAAGCTTTGAAGTAGATTCCCACGACAGCAGACCCGGGAGAGCCAGAGTCAGAAATAAAAGAGGAGAAAACGTTCCCGGGCAGGCGAGGACATGCAGTTTGTTTTCCCGTAGTTGAGGAACAGACGGCTGGGTTCTGCCACCTGCGACAGACAGCATGGCAGGGGACAGAGGGGCCAGGATTGCCCTGGGAGCGGGAGTGGGGAGCCTGGGTCCGGAGGCCTGCTGCTGGTTTCTGGCCTGAGGCCATCCATCCACAGGGACTAATGCAGCCTCCTTTTCTTCCTTTCTTTTTTCACTTTTGAAATTTTTATTGACTTTAAATATAAACAAAAATCCAGCTTGAACTACAAAATTTGACCAGTGGGACTACAATGTTTTCAATATATCTCTAAAACTGCTAATGCATACAGTAAAACAAAATTAACAGTCTAATGTGATATGGGCTTTTCATTACAGTGGTATATACATTTTCTTCAGATGAATTAATATTTATTTTTGTACTAGAAATAAGACTCAGAGCCTTCATTCCTATTCCTATGTCCCTACGTTTATTTGTTTTGTTTTATTTTATTTATTTTTCCCCCTGGGAAAACAATGTTTCTTTTTTTTTTTTTTTTTTTTGCCTTTTTGAGACAGGGTCTCACTATGCAGCCCAGGCTGGCCTTGAGCTCACTTTTGTAGCTCAAGCTGGTCTCCAACTCGCACTGATCCTCCTGCCTCAGCCTCCCAAGTGCTGGGATTACAGGCATGAGCCACCATGTCCGGCTTCATTTTATTTTTATTTATTTCATTTTATTTTTGTCTTTTTGAGACAGGGTCTTGCTATATAGCTCAGGCTGCTCTTTTTTTTTTTTTAGGGGCCAGGGTTCAAACTCACAACCTTGCATTTGCCAGGCAGGCACTTGTGCCATGGAGCTATCTCCCCTGCCCCTCAGGCTGCTCTTTTTTTTTTTTTTTTTTCAGGCTGCTCCTGTCTCAGCCTCCTCAGGGCTGGGATGACAAGTGTCTGTCACCATGCTGGGTTTGTGGATGTATTTGAAACCACAGCTCTGTAAGACTGAGTAAAGAAGGCACCAACATTCAGACGCCTTGTAGGAGGCTGTGCCTCAGAGCGCCCAAGTCACCAGACTCTGGGGCCTCTCTGGTTCCCGGGAAGGCAGGGCTAGCATTCTGCCCTCTGCTCATCCTGAGGCCTGGGAGCCCTGCATCCCCAACTCCACAGGCTGGGCACAGGCAGTGTCCAGCACACTCCTGGACTGTGTCTCAGGTACTCACTGGGCGCCTCCCTGTGCCTGGCCTGGTACTGGACCTACTTGGCAGGTTGTGAAGACCTAGGCCTGTTTTCAAAGAGCTGGATCTGACATGACTTGCCTATTCTTTTTAAAGGAGATATTATTCAGGCCGACCAGATAGCTCAGTGGACTAAAGTATCTGCTTAGACAGAACGTGGGGGCTGGGGTTCAATCCCGGCTGTGCTGTGCCAGCCCCACCCCCTGGGCCGTCCTGAGACATCAAATGTGACTGGGCATGGTGGTGCACACCTGTAATCCCAGTGTGTGGGAGGGTGAAGATAGGAGAATCATTACAAGTCCGATCTGTGTAGTGAGACCTTGCATTAACTACATTTTTAAAAAAAGAAGATTATCCATGTGCCACAAACAGCTGAGTTTTTTTTTTTTTTTTTTTTTTTTTGTCTTTTTGAGACAGGGTCTCGCTATGCAGTTCAGGCTGGCCTTGACCTCACTTTGGTAGCCCAGGCTGGTCTCGAACTCACACTGATCCTCCTGCCTCAGCCTCCCAAGTGCTGGGATTACAGGCATGCGCTGCCACGCCTGGCCTGTTTTTGTTTTTTTAATAGCTCTGTTTGTTTTTTCTCGGTATCCAGGATTGAACTCAGGACCCTGCTCTTGCCAGGCAAGTGCTTATTCCACTGAGCTATCTCCCTGGCCCTAACAGCTCTCTTTCTAAGCGTGAAGTGCAGTGGTTTGTGGTGTCTGCATGTGGTCTGTGTGTGATTTCAAACTCTCAAGATAGGGGCCCAGCAGGATGGCTCAGTGGTCTAAAGCTCCTGCTTAGGAAAGCTTAGGCAGCTGCAGGGACCGCAGTTAGATCCCCAGCACCACATGCTGCACCAGCCCTGCCCTGAGGGCAGGCTGAACCAGCCATAAAAATAAATAAATAAACAAACAAAAGTTCTGAAACAAGAAAAAAAAATTAAAAAAAAAAAAAAACTCTCAATGATTGAGCCGGTTGTGGTGGTGCATGCCTGTAATCCCAGCACTCGGGAGGCTGAGGCAGGAGGATCACTGTGAGTTCAAGACCAGCCTGGACTACAAAAGTGAGCTCAAGGCCAGTCTGAACTGCATAACGAGACCCTGTCTCAAAAAGACCAAAAAAAAAAAAAAAAAAAAAAAAAAAAAAAAAAAAAAAAAAAAAAAAAAAAAAAAAAAAGATAATGATTGGTGTGAGCATTATCATCCACATTTTATTGACAAGGAATCCTATGTCCAAAGAGGCCGAGTCACGCGGCCCTCACCACCCAGCAGGAACTGCAGACGGATTCAAGCCCAGCTCTGAGCAGCAAGCATGAGGGCCTCTGCAAACAGCAAGCCCAGGTGATGGAAAGTCTTAAAGGCGTGGTGGTGCATGCCCGTGATCCCAGCCCTCGGGAGGCTGAGACAGGAGGATCTACAAGAATTGGAGGCCAGCTTAGACTACTGAGTTCAGAGACAGTCCAGAACCCGTAGTGAGGCCCTGTCTCAAAAACAAGCAAATAAAAACCACTCTCACTGGGAGGGCAGTGATGGGGCCACGGCGGGCTGGTGAGCAGACAAGCGAGTGTCGAGGCTGCCTGTGGAGTAGAGCCCTAGGGCCTCCTTCCAGAAAGACGGAGAACTGAAGCCTGTGCAGGCAGCAGCCCTGTTCCCTTTCGGTTGCTACATTTCCGTGGTTGGTTCTTTAGCAAACCAACTATATGGTGCCTACCCTGTCTTAGTCTCAGGGTGACCACTTCTGAAGAATTTTTTTTTTTTATTTATGTTTTTCTTGTTTCATAACCTTTATTTGCTTATTCACTCATTTTTATGGCTGGCTCAGCCCGCGCCCTGACGGCAGGGCTGGCGCAGCATGTGGTGCCGGGGATTGAACCGCGGTCCCTGAAGCCGCCCAAGCTTTCCCAAGCAGGCGCCTTAGACCACTGAGCCATCCCGCTGGGCCCCAGGGTGACCACTTCTGTATCAGTCCCTAAGACCTCCAGACCAGTGGGGGTCGTGGGGTTCGGCAAAGAGCAGCCACTAGAAGGCAGGAGGAGGCTTATGGGGTGCTGAGAAGAGGCCAAGGGCCAGTGGCCCGGCAGCCAGAGGCACTGCGCAAGTTGCCGTCTTAGTGTGGGCGCCTCTCAGTTGTTACACTGAGGCCAAGCCCAAGACTGAGAAGTCATGCAGTGTCCATGTGACAGCAGGACAGGTGTCTCAAATGGGGTGTCTTAGTTACTTTTTACTCCCTGGGACAAATACCCGACACCCAAAATGAAGGAAGGAAAAGTTTATTTAGCTCACAGTTACTGAGGTTTCAGTCCATATTCGGCTGGCCCAAGGATGAGTGGAACAGAGCAGAGAGCATCCAGTTCATGGTGGCAGAACAGCAACAAAATGGTGACAGAGGCAGCCAACCAAACAGGGCAGCAGAGCAACAGCTCTAGTCTGTTTCTCTGTCTCTCTTATATTATATCCAGGCTCTCTGCCTTAGCCTATTATCTCAGGCCACACCCATCATCTCAGCAGTACTCAGACCATAATCCCAACAGTGGTAAAATACGTAATCCCAGGGGACCATCATTCAAGTCTCAAACTCTAGATTAGTACTAAAATACATAATCCCAGTGACTCATGAGTCAAGTCTCAATCTATAGAGGTCCCTGCCCCATGACTGCATGAGGTTTTGGGGGGACAACTAGACATAAACCATAAATAACATGGGGTCTGAAAGACCGTGCCCCTGGGGCCTGGCAGGATGGCTCAGTGGTCTAAAGCGCCTGCTTAGGAAAGCTTAGGCGGCTGTAGGGACCACAGTTTGATCCCTGGCACCACATGCTGCGCCAGCCCTGCCCTCAGGGCAGGCTGAGCCAGCCATAAAAATAAACAAAAGTTTTGAAACAAGAAAAAAAATTAAATAAAAAAAAAAAAGACTGTGCCCCTGACTTAGCCTGGGCAGGACTGGGGAACCAGGGTGCCAGGCTCAGCTGAGGACTGCTCCCAAGGGCACTCGCTTCCTGCCCTCGTGGCCCACCTGACACAGTGGCAGTGCAGGCTCCAGGAGACAGGGGCTGGGCCAGGTCCTGCCAAGGCAGTGCTGCCACAGTGGACAGCTTGCAACCTTCGGGGTGAGGGCAAGCGGGTGCGAAGCAGGGCCCCGAGAGACCAGGGCAGAGCTCCGTACTCAGGGCCTCAGGGAGGTTGACATGGCAACGAAGGCTCACCTTCCCGGCTGGACCCCAAAGGACACCCTTTCTGGGACCACCCAGAGGGAACAAGGATGCCCAGCTGCTGCCAGGCCTTGCTCAGTTCGGAGAGGTGTGCCAGGCGGGCAGAGCGACCACAGTCACCTGACAAAGCCCATGGGCAGGCAGCAGGCACTGCAGGAGGAGAAATGGCTGCAGTTGCGCATCCAGGGGAGGAACCAAGCCGCGTGCAGCCCTGATTAGGAGCCGCAGGCACGGACCAGGCCGGACCGAACGCTCAGCCTCAGCGTTTCGCGCCTGCCCCAGAGCCACGCACGTGCTCGCATCTGACCTAATCGTGTGCTAATGATGGCAGAGCAATTTTGAGAGGCGACTCACAGCATCTATAAGGAGAGGAAAAGCACCCAGGGCTCCTTGAGGAAGAAGCAGCTGCCGCCCTCCCTGGCCCCGCACGGACAGACGCAGCCCGAGGCCCAAGTGTGGGGGCGAGGAGCAGGGGCGGCCCCTGCCTTAGACCCGCTAGAGCGGCTCCCTGGGCAGCTGTAGGCTGGGTTTCAACCCTCCTCAGCACCCTGCCCCGCTGTGCACGGAGGTGCTGGGGACAGAGGGCCAACAGGAACTTGAAATCAAGAATGACAGAAACACTGGGAGGGGCTCGGTGGAACAGTCCACGGGGGCACAGTGGACTACCCTGCGGCAGAGACGCCCCACGTGAATGCAAAGTGGGCGCCAGGAGCTGCAGAGGAGCCCCTCAGGCAGAGCAAGGGGCACATGCCAGGTGGGGCACTGCCAGGCGGGGTGCTGCCAGCCTCCTCCATTCCTGCCTGCTGGCTGCAGCAGCGGCCCTGGGTCCTCTTCATCAGGCTGCCCTGGCATCCCTGGTGTCCTCAGGGCCCCGCACTATTCTTCTTGCCACCATCCTGCCCCAGGACGCAAGCTGCAGCGTCTGGGGGCATTGTCCTGTTCGCTGTGGCTTCCCTGGCCCCCAGGACCACCACAGGTAGCACACAGGAAGGGCCCAGTTTGTTGAATAACTACTAGATAAAGCCCCCACCCACCCCACCCCACCCTGGAACAGCGACTCCTTGTCCCTGGCGGAGCTGGGCCTCTGCCATCGCACGCGTCTCCACTATCAGGGCAGCAGACCCTCTTGCTGCTGAGGTGTTGGTGACAACTAGCAGAATGTGCTCATGGAACCTGGTGGGGGGGCGGGGGTGGGGGGGGTGGGCTGACCGGGACAGAAAAGAATCTCTCATATACATAGCCCACTTCACCCTCACAAGAGCCTGAGATACCACATCCTGCCACTAGACAACCCTGTTTCTCCAGGTCATATGCCCTGGCTACATGTGGCACCAGTGGCAGGAAGAGGGAGGACACAGCAGCCCCTCACAGAGGGCTCAGCTATGTTCCTAGTCCCCAACTCTCTCTCTCTCTCTCTCTCTCTCTCTCTCTCTCTCTTTCTCTCTTTGTCTTTTTGAGACAGGGTGTCGCTATGCAGTTCAGGCTGGCCTTGAGCTCATTTTTGTAGCCCAGGCTGGTCTTGAACTCGCACCAATCCTCCTGCCTCAGCCTCCCGAGTACTAGGATTACGCACCCCAACTCTTTATGATTTATTTATTTTTGGTTGTTGAGACAGGGTCTCACCTACTAACTGGCTTGGAACTCATGGGGATCCTCCTGCCTCAGCCTCCAAGTTGTGGGATTATGGGTGAGCGTCACTATGCCTGGCTAAATTTTTAACCTGGATCCACGGTCTGCCAAAGCCGCCTGGGCTGCCTTCAAGTTCGTGTGATTCTCCAGCCCCAGGGCAATGGACTCCGAGGGCCCACTGCAAGTCTCCATCCGGGCAAGCGGAAGCTGTGGAAGAAAGCGCAGCATCTGCAACATCTTCTCAGGAAGAAAAAGGAGCAGCTCCGCAGCGCCACCTGCAGGGCTCCAGGGGTCCCCAGTGGCGCCGCGGCTCCTGGCCTCTCTAGACCCCGCCGGCCCCTCTTCTGGAAATCTACCTGGGGGGCGGCCCCGGCCGAGCTTGCAATCATCCACACTGAAGCTGTGTACCCAGGGCCGACTGCTGCCCGGCACCGCGTCAGGCGCAGATGAGTCGGCCCACTGCCTCCCTGCTTGAAGGCCTGGGGGTGGAGGGGCTCACTAGGCCTCACAGAACCAGAGCCCTGCAGGTCTTCTCCAGGCGAGGGAAGGACCCAGCCCAGTTTGTGCCTGCTCAGCAGCAGAGGTGATAAAGGCCAGCAGATGCTCCCTGCCATCCAAGTCTCTGGATCTTTCCTGTGCTCAGCTCGGCTCCTTCGAGGAGGGCGGTGTCACCTGACTTCCTGTCGGTCTAGGAATGCAAAGGTGTCGGCATCGCTACCTTCCTAGCTGTACCTGCACCAGGGAAGCCTGAAAGGCCACCAAAGAGAAAATAAAATCCATTTTCACGCCAAGTTACAGGCCCTTGCTGGCCTCCCTGCTGAAGGTACCAGCACCATGTGCTGGGGGCTGGGGTCCCAGTGGCCCTGCCCCTGACCCCCGCTAGGTTCCCCAGCCTGCAGCACACAGGCAGGAGCTCACCAGGCACACTTCTTTCTGCCTTCTCACCTCGGCCCAATTATGAGAAGCATCTATCTGCTCATCTCCGATAATACCATCAGGCCCAGCAGGGATCAGGTGTCAGGCTCCAGGCAGCTGAGTGTCCCTGTCCCTTCGGCCACAGGCCTTCCCTTGCTTCTCCCAGTGTAAGATGGCAAGTGCAAGGTCATGAGTTTGAACCCTGGTCCTGCCAAAAAAAAAAAAAAGTCCTTAGCAGTGATCCATTTTGAGCCTGTAATCCCAGCATTTGGGAGGCTGAGGGAAGAGGATCGATGTGAGTTCAAGACCAGCCTGGGCTACAAAAGTGAGCTCGATGCCAGCCTGAACTGCACAGTGAGACCCTGTATTACAAAGGAAAAAGTGGGTCCGGGGAAATAGCTCAGTAGAATAAGTGCTTGCCTGGCAAACACAAGGACCTGAGTTCAATCCCCAGTCCCACAAAAAAGAAAGAAAGAAAGAAAGACAAGAAAGTGAGCTCAAGGCCAGCCTGAACCGCATAGTGAGACCCTGTCTTAAAAAAATAAAAAAGGGGCGGGCAGGATGGCTCAGTGGTCTAAAGCACCTGCTTAAGAAAGCTTAGGCGGCTGCAGGGACTGCAGTTTGATCCCTCGTACCACATGCTGTGCCAGCCCTGCCCTCAGGGCAGGCTGAGCTAGACATTAAAATAAATAAACAAACAAAAGTTCTGAAACAAGGAAAAAATAAAAATAAAAAAATTCTTAAAAAAATAAAATAAAAATAAAAAAATAAAAAAATAAAGTGCCTACAGTAGCCAGGGTTCATTCCCTGTTGAGCTGTGCTGGCTCCACCATCAGGGTGCACTGAGACTTGAGACTGGGCATGGTGGTGTACCCCTATAATCCCTGTGCTTGGGAGGCTGAAAACCAGGAGGATCACTATGAGGCTGACCCATGTAGTGAGAGCCTATAAACCCTGTACCAAATACATTAAAAAAAACATGGGCCTGGCGGGATGGCTCAGTGGTCTAAAGCGCCTACATGGGAAGGCTTGGGCGGCTTCAGGGACCGCGGTTCGATCCCCGGCACCACATGCTGCGCCAGCCCTGCCCTCGGGGTGGGCTGAGCCGGCCATAAAAATGAGTGAATAAACAAACAAAGGTTCTGAAACAAGAAAAAAATAAATAAATAAAATAAAATAAAAAATAAATAAATAAAAAAAACAAAGGAAAAAAAAAACAAAAAACAAAAAAACAAAGGAGAAAAAGCTCCCTAAGGGCTGGGCCCGTCCTTCCCTAGCCATGCAGGCTCTGAGTTCTTTTTTTTTTTTTTGCGGGACCGGGGTTTGAACTCACGACCTTGCACTTGCTGGGCAGGCACTTGTGCCATGGAGCTATGTCCCCGGCCCCTCTGAGTTCTTATTCAACCCATTCTTTCATCCTGAACCCCTGCTGTCCCAGCCTTTAGGCCTGTTTTTTCATCTGGAATTAGACCTCTTGCCGACCTCCGAGGAAGGCTTGAGGGATGAAGAGGAAAACCTCTTGAGAGGCATCCCCAACCCCTAAAACACAAGAGGGCAACCAGAACTTCTCATTGTCCTCCAGGGTCCCTTCTGGTCGACTTTCTCTATGAAAATATTTGCTGATACTGGTGTAAGAAGGGCTGGAAGTAGCAGCTGAAGGAGTGAATCCAACTACTGGGGAGGTTTTTCTGTTGACACGGGGTATCTCTAATGGAGCCCAGGCTGACCTTGAACTCGCATCCCTCCTCCTGCCTGAGCCTCCCAAGTGCCAGGACTGCAGGCGAGCGCCACCATGCCGGCCTCGATCGCTACTCAGTTGGACAGGAGGAGGCTGCTCAGCCCGTGCCGGCGCGTTTCCAGGCTCCCGCGGTGCCAGGCTGCCGTCTCATCCTAGTCTCACAATCTGAGCAGTCGCTGCTGTTGCACATCAGAGGACAGGCAGGCGCGGTTAGTGGAATCCTGAAAGGCCCTGGCAGCCTTCTTCTGCCTTTTGAAGCTGGAGGTAAAGCAGCATTCGCAGCGGCCTCTAGTGGCAGATCTCCGGAACAGCGTGCTAACGCCCAAGGAATCTTCCTGTTGACCTAGATTTCGCAGGGGGTTGCGGGAGACTGGAAGAGGCCGGATTCAGATGCTGGCTGCAAGGAAGAAGACAGTGAAGTCTAGAGAGCAGGGGGCTCCTCTGGTTCACTCCAAGCCCTCCTGCTGCTCTGCCCACACTGATGCCCACAAGTGATCGTCTGTGATTCCAGGGAGACTGGTTTGGAGGAACAAAAAGGGACCTGGTTTCGCAGGCGAGGACCCCAGCCTGCTTCCTTCTCCTCATCTGTCCAGGGGTTGCTGGAACATCCCAGGTCCTGGCCTTTTCCTAAGTGGTCCTGGGGTCCGGGGCCAACGTGCATGGCACCAGTAAATTCGCCACTTTAACCAACGTGACCTCCTCCTCCTCCTCCGAACACTTCCAGGACACAGTGCCCGGCGGGCTGCCATGACAGTTCAGCTTGGCTCCCATGGCGGGTGCAGGGAAAGCCATTCTGACATATTCTAGAAACACGATCCAAAAATAAATCAAACTGAGGACTTCCAGGGACTGAGTGGAAAGGATTTGCTGCCTGGCGACCTATAGCTTTTTCTTTTTCCTTTTTTTTTTTTAAAGACAAGGTTTTGCTATGTAGTTCAGGCTGGCCTTGAACTCACAGCAGTCCTCCTGCCTCAGCCTCCTGGAGTGTTGGGAGCATAGCCATGCAGCACCACACCCTGCTGAGGCCTGGGTCTGCAGCCCAGAGTACAGTTGCGTCTGCCTCTGGACCTCCTCCTTCTGCCCCAGGGCAGTCAGATTCATTCCCAGGAACCTCAAAGCCTTGCACAAGGTGCTGAGAAGACCCCCGGGGGGGGGGGTCGGGGGGAGCAGGACAGGTCCCTGCTCTCAAAGGTCAGCACAGCAGGGGCTGCTGACAGGGTGGGGCAGGGGTGGGGTACTGCTGGGTGGCACAGGGCCTGCCTGGCACACAGCAGGCCCTGGGTTCTACCCTCGTCACTGACAGTTTCAGGGGCATCGGTAACAACAGCGGGCATTCTAAGTTTTCTAGATGTTGGATCCTGTTCTACCCTACTGAACTTTCACCACAGCCTCATGAAGTGAGGGCTGTGATCCAAAGCGCAGGGGCATCTGTTCCCATTCATCCTGCTGCTGGGGGCTGGGGCTGGGGGCTAGGGGCTGAGCCTGCCTGGCTCAAGGCCTTTCCTGTGGTGTCACCACTGAGTGCCACCTTCCCTGAACCCTCCCACTGTGGCGGCCACGTGGGGGTCTGATGTCATGGTGGACTCAAGTGGATGTAAAGAGCGCTGCTGCTGTTTCATGTTCAGCCTGAGTAGTGGAAGCCCCAGACCTGGGTCTCTTCATTCTTGCCAGGCTCCGGATGAGGCAGATCTGGCTATGCCACGTCCCTGAGGACACCCACCCTGTGCGTCTGTGGTGCAGCCCTCAGGGTGGAGTGGGCGCAGGCAGTCACTTCCTTTGTGCTCGTTTTGTTTGTGGGTTTACCTGACATAGTCTCGCTACGTGGCTCAGGCTGGCCTTGAACTCCTAATTCAGCCTCAGGGCCAGGGTTATGGTGTGGCCAGCACACTGTCCGATAGGGACCCCAGGGACCCCAGGGCAGGAGGTGAGATGCCCTGGGCAGGCAGCCTCCAGGCAGACACCACAAGTCACACACCCAAGCGCTCCCTTCTACCTTCTCTGGGAAATTGGTCCAAGGCTGCTTTCTTTGCCTCGTCCTCTCCCCACTGCAGCCTTCCCCCAAGCTGCCGCTGTCACCTGTGCAGCCGGCTGCCCTCCCACATCCCCAGTGTCGCTTGGGAGTGGCGTGCCCCTCTTCAAAGCTATGTCCTCCTTGCTTCCTCGCTGTCCACAACCAGAGAAGTTGCAGACACACACAAAAGAATTCAACAGGACTCCGCCTAAGTAGGCTACCTTTCCGTGGAACGGGATGTCCTCTCGGGCTAATGGGCAGAACCCTGAGGACGGTGACACCGTTCATGGTCCCTCTGAAGTGGCATGCTCTGTAGAAATGGACCCATGAGCCTTCATGGAAACAAGGAGCAGCACCCTCAAGCCAGGGCTTCTCTAAGCAGAGGGACAGTGACATTGCCGCTGCCCTGTGCCCTGTTTTTAGGTGGCACCTGGTATTTTATTATTGTTGTCTTTTTGAGACAGGGTCTCGCTATGCAGTTGAGGCTGGCCTTGAGCTCACTTTTGTAGCCCAGGCTGGTCTCGAACTCTCACAGATCCTCCTGCCTCAGCCTCCCAAGTGCTGGGATTACAGGCGTGTGCCACCACACCCAGCCCGGCACCTGGTATTTTAGGCTAGGGACTGGTGCCTTATTCCCTCCTCCTGGAGCAGCTCCAGTATGTCTACCCTGTCTACCTGAAAACGTCTGTATTTTCCTAAACCAAGCAAAGTGGCACATGCCTGTAATCCTAGCACCTGGGAGGCTGAGACAGCAGGATGCCAGTTCGAGGCCAGCCTGGGCTACAAAGTTGAGACCCTGTCTCAAAACAAAGTGTTTCTATTTTCCCAGAAAGCACGTTCTTTTTTTTTTTTGGTGGGACTGGGGTTCAAACTCACGACCTTGCACTTGCCAGGCAGGCACTTGTGCCAAGGAGCTATCTCCCCAGCCCCAGCATGTTCTTTTTTGCATGGCAAAACTTTCTGGGAAAATATAAGTCACTCACAGGATTTACTTATGGGAGACAGGAAGATGGAGGAAAAAAAGCTAAAGACAAAGCTAGTGAGTGGGCCAGGGAAATAGCTCAGTAGGATAGCACTTGTCTGGCAAGCCTGGGGTCCCGAGTTCAAGCCCCAGCACCGCAAAAAAAAAGATTAACAAAGCTAGTGTGGTGGAACACACCTGTAATCCTAGCATTTGTGTGGCTAATGCAGGAGGGTCGCTGCAGATGGAAGACCAGCCTGGGCAACACAATGAGAGCCTGTCTCAAAAATACCAAACAAGCTGGGCGTGGTGGCGCACACCTGTAATCCCAACACTTGGGAACCTGAGGCAGGAGGATCAACGTGACTTTTTTTTTTAATTTATTTTTTTTCTTGTTTCAGAACTTTTGTCTGTTTATTCACTCATTTTTTATGGCCGGCTCAGCCCACCCCGAGGGCAGGGCTGGCGCAGCATGTGGTACTGGGGATCGAACCGTGGTCTCTGAAGCTGCCCAACCTTTCCCAAGCAGGCGTTTTTGACCACTGAGCCATCCCGCTGGGCCCCTCAACGTGATTTCAAGACCAGCCTGGGCTACAAAAGTGAGCTCAAGGCCAGCCTGAACTGCACAGTGAGACCCTGTCTCAAAAAGACAAAAAAATAAAAATTAAGAGATAGGTATTAGCTGGGCGTGGTGGCACACGCCTATAATCCCAGCACTCGGGAGGCTGAGGCAGGAGGATCGGTGAGAGTTTGAGACCAGCCTGGGCTACAAAAGTGAGCTCAAGGCCTGCCTGAACTGTACAGCGAGACCCTGTCTCAAAAAAAAAAAACAAAAAAAAAAAAAAAAACAAAAAAAACAGAAGACACTATCTGACACTCAAAACTCTGACCATAGCAGTAATTTCAACCATCAGGGGAAAGCCATTTATTTTGATGAATCTACACATTACAAAGGAATTAACTCTTTCCTCACCCTTCCGCCCTCCCCACTGAGATTTTTTTAAAAAGTACAAAACTCTCTCAACGTGGCTTCTCCAAAGTCTTAAGTCAGAAGAGCTGAGCCGTGCCTCTCCCTGCAAGGTGCTGCTTCTGAGGAAGGGCCCAGCCTGTCCTCAAGTTCTGAGGCTTCTACCTCCCCCTGGGGAAGAAATTGTCAACGCTTCTGCTTTCCCTGGTAAGTTCCAGTCTCCATCAGCACGCATTATCATTCCTTGGACGCCTTCTCAGAAATTGCTGGATGTATTTTTCACTTGACAAAAATTCAATGTGGCTTTGCGTGAGGTGTTGATATTCTGGTTGTGAGGAAAAAAAATACAGCAAGCGGCATTGACATTCCCTGGGAGCACCAGCGGCTGAGACCAACCAGGAGGGCAGGCAGAGGTGACGGGCCCCACACGCCGCCTGCCTGGGATTCTGGGGCAGCTGACACTAGATCCTGGAGAGTGGGCTGGAATGGAAATGTGGGAAGGGCTGGGCTGCATCCCTTCCATCTGCGAACATCAGTGCAGAATGCGTGGCAAGGGCAGGGACAGCCGCCCAAGGGAGCGCCACCAAGGCCCAGCCAGACCCTGGGGCAAGAAAAGCGCGTCGGGTAGGCGCTCCGCCCTCCCAGGACTCCTTGGGGTACGCTGGCGAAAGGGGCTCAGAGTCAGCATCACTTGGCTGGTGGGAAGCCGGCCGATGTCTACCCGGAAGGGTATGCCTTGATGATCTTCACGTCGTCCACGGGGCGGTCCTGGGAGTTGGTCTCCACCATCCCCACACGGTTCACCATGCCGATACCCTGGCACACTCGGCCAAAGATGGTGTGCTTGCCATCAAGCCACTGGGTGGGGGCGAGGGTCACGAAGAACTGGCTGCCGTTGGTGTCCGGCCCTGCGTTGGCCATTGCAAGGATTCCAGCCCCTGGGGGAGAAGGGAGAGAGGAAGAGCAGGGCAACCGTGGCTCCAGTCAGGGCACTGCGCCGCGCCTGAGAAGCAGCCACGGCTTCTGCAGGTGCGGCAGCAGGGAGCACCCCCCATCCCGCACCTGGGTCATCACTGCCCTGCTCGATGACCTTGGGTCCCATGATTCCCAGCTGGTCCCCAAGGCCCCCACTGACCGCTGGCCCCTGTCACGCATTCTCTCGAGTACCCATTAGCTCTGGGTGCTTCTGTGAGGACATTTCTGCTTCACGACATTTGCTGAGTGCAGAACCCCAGGGTGGCACTCAGAGCAACGCAGGACACAAGGCACTGTTTTAGCTCCTGTGCCTGGGCTTCGGTGGCGCCACGGCTGGCAGCACCCTGGCACCCTGCCATGGTGTCGGGCCCACCCCGAATCCCAGCCAGGAGTCGGCTGTCCACTCCCACCCACCACCCTGCCCCTCACACTCACCAGTGAACTTGAGGTCAGGGTGGAGCTCATCCTCGAACTGCTTTCCGTAGATGGATGCGCCACCGCGACCTGGAATCAGAGACAGGAACTGAGCCAGCCGGGCCGTGCCCTGCTATGAGCCCAGCCTCCCTGGGGCCTGGTGTTCTCAGGGTGCAGCACAGGAAAAGACAGGGAACATGTCCTGCCCTTCTAGATGGAGCACAACTGCAGAGCCAGTGCCACCCAATCAGGTTAGGACTGCTTGCTACATTAACACAGGCAAAAGCAGAGAGCAGGGGAAGACGAAGAGAACATCAGAAGCCCCTGCTATCGAGTCAGCTACAGAATCTGACATGCTCGTTGGGTCTCAACTCCTCACACTGTGAGTCTGTCAGTAGGAACCGCCAAGCCCTGACCCTGGCGCCCAGCAGGAATGGCCATTGGGGGAGCGCTCTTCCCACTTGGCTTGGATTTGCCTACAAATCCTGACTGAGCCAGCCCAGACACCACGGCACTATCGGAGGACCAGAGATGATGGGATGGAAACCCACCTGCCAGCCCACCCCAGGCAAAGACTCCACAAGATGCATCTATGTCAGGCCAACACCTGGCTTGAGGGCAACTATGGCCAGTGGGACGGTGACTGTGCTGAGGCAGAAAGGAGGCGACAGCAGCCACCACGGAGGACAGGCGCGGCGCAGGGTGAGGGAGGGGTACGGGAGTGCTCCGTCAGCAGCTCCGTTCTGCTATGCGCAGCTGGCCTCACAGCCCCAGCAGCAGGCTACCTGTGGGTTCCTGCAGAACACACCCAGCTCACACCGGTCTGGGTGGCTTCTCACAGTCGACACAAGGGCAACTCTGCTGGCACACAGTTAACTCTGGGTCCACTCAAGAGCACCCCTGTCCAGCAGCCAAGGCTATCCAGATGCGAGCATGCTCCTCCCCTGACAGCATCGTGTCCACGCTAGGTCCCCAGGCACCGCGCGGACTCTCCTTAAAAAATGGCAACTGTCCCCGTTGGGGCTAAGCCCAGCCCTGTTTCCATGGATTCATACAGACAGAACTGGCCAGGGCTTTTCCTTAGCCCTTCGACTGGCTTTGCACAATGCAAATCGGTCCAGTGAGGTGCTGACATACCCATCCATGAAGCAACCTGACAGGGCCATCCTGCCTCGCAAGTCCAAAAACACCAAGTGTGAGCTGGGTGGGAAGGAGCCCCAGCCTGCGCGGTGTCTGCTGGGAGGTAAGCGGCTGTGACTCCCAGGGTATGAGCGATTATGCACCGGAGCCGCGGCACAGACCTCACATCGTCAGCTCCGCTCGGCTGTGCCCCGGCAGACCACCCTGCTGCAGGCCTCCTGACCCATGCACCTCCGCTGCTCACCCGAGCCACGCTCCTCTTCCTGAGTTGGTAAACCCCGCACTCAGCTCTGGGATGAGGCCTTTTCCCAGGGGGCCTTTTTGCAGGGCCTCTCAGCTCCTCGACCCCAGGCATGCACTACCATCTTTATGCTCGCCATGCGCTGCACAGCACGTGGGAGACGAATTAATTCAGTGGAATTCCAGTAACTTTTCCATGGGATTACACACAAAACTTCCCAGACAGGGTCAAGGATCAGGAAGAAGGGCTCTCTGTATTTCCCATATAATAAACACATGAACAATAAAAGCCACCCCCCCGCCCGTATTTTAGGGAAGGGCCTACAGGGTGTTCAGGATCTACTAGATCAGACTCATAGTGATCCGCCTGTGTACAGCTTCCCAAGAGCTGGGATTACAGGGGTGCACCACCACGCTCAGTCTTAACTGCCTGTCAGCGCACCCTGGGGGCTGGGGCTACCTTGGCAGGCCCCGGAATCGGACCCCCATCCCCTGTACCTGCACCTGCTTGCAGGCACTTTAATCCACTGAGCTATTTGGCCGGCCCATAAAGCCCTTTCTTCACCCTACAGGCTGCCCACCGCGGCACAGGTCACAGCCCGTCCAGCAGAAACCCTGGCTCTCCAGGAAAGAGGAGCAGGAAGAAGCAAGCAGGTGCTCGGCTCCCAGTCCGAGATGGAGGAGCCAGTGCCGAGCCCCCCAGAGCACCCAACAGCATTTCGGGGTCCCGCCTGGCCTCCTACAGCACAAGGGCGGGAGGCCGCCAGCAAGGGCTGTGGCTGCGGGGCCCCGCTGAGTGCTGCCCAGCACACCCCAGACCTCCGCCCTCAGAGGCCAAACCCTTCCCTCGGCTGCAGCCTCCAACAGGAGACCACGGGACAGGTGGTGAGGAGCCACGGCACGGGCTGCAGGACGGCCGTGTCGCCAGCTTTCCGTTGCGCACAGCACTGTCCTTACTGTGACCCTGCTCAGCGAAGTGACAGCAATAATGGCAGCCAAGACTGGCTGCAGAAGGTGGCTAGGGACAAGAGGTGACAGACATGGGAGTCTAGGTACAAAGTGGACAGGTTGCAGTGCTGGTCCGGGACAGACCACTGGGACAGACTGACAGACGGCTGCCTAAGCCTGGGGCTTCCAGGTTCTCCACCTCTCCTGAGCTCTCTGAAAGCCTTATCCAATGCAGGAGACCGGGGCACAGACGAAGGACACTGTACGACGGGACAAACAAGGGGCCATGTCCCACCCTCCTGCTCCTGGGGGATCACATCCCCATCCCAGGCGACCCCTGCTCCGGCCGCGCTTCCTCTCTCCACGTGTTTTCCCCTGCACACCTTGTATCCGTGAGTCGCCTTGCTGTTCTGTGACGCAATCAGGCTCCCCCACACCCACAGCTAGCTTTTGGGTACCCACGGGGTCTGGAGTGTGCTCCGCTGTCCCCACAGCCCTGTAGCTGTCACACTGTCATGGCCTTGCTTGTGTGGCTGCACACGGGATCTGCTGGGCGCTGGCTGCTGTGGACTGGGCTGTGGCAAGCAGGGCGCTGCCTCCTCAGGACAGCAGGCCCCGCTGGGTGCCCCCCGCGGCCTCCCTCCTGCTGACGTCGTGGGGTTTCCTGCTGCTGTTTTCACATGTTTTCTAGCATACCGGCTTTTGTATGTGGATCCTTTGCTAGTTGATGTTTTGCAGATTCTTTATCCTGGGCAGCCTTAGTGCATGGAGATTTCGGCAGTGAATCTGTTATCGCTTAAAAAAAAAAAAAAAGACCTATCTCTCTAATCCCGATTCTGATGTCTCTTCCTCCGCCCAGTGTCTGGAAATCTTTCAACAATGAACATAAAAGGGGCAGTGTGGCCAAGACCGGCAGGGCAGCCACGTAACGCCAGCACACTGGGTGCTGCCCATCCCACCCACCACTGGAACCAGAGTAGCAGGCAGCCCCAGGTAGCAGGGACCCCAAAGGCCACCGGAAAGCTTCACCCAGGGAACAATCTGATCCCAAGACTGATCAACTGGAGCCTCTCTCCTGGCAAATGGGCCCCTGCCTTGGAGACCCAGGCGCCAACTGAGCAGTGAGTTCCATTCATGTGCAGCCGGTGGCCCAGTTTTGACCCAGGCAAGAAGCAAGGAGAAGTCTCCTAGGAGCCCTGTGGGGCTCTCCTGGGAGCGAGAGGCGAATGCGCTGCTCTGCTGCACCAGGCTCTTTCCCCACCGCCTGCTCTGAACGCAAGGCCACATTGGAAGCAGCAGCGGCGGCAGCTGCCCCACAGCTAGTCCAGGTCTGAGACCAAAGCCACCAGGCTGGGATGGGGTGAGGGACAACTCTTGCTGGGTGGGGGCACCCATGGCACACCCACCTCCAGGAGCGGCGACCAGGCTGAGCCTTCCGTGGGGGACTGACGATCGGCCGTGTAACAATGTGGGAAGGGGACAGCCCACCCCCAGCAGCTGAGCCCCAGGGACTGGCTGTGCACAGGCATAGCGGGGGCTCTCGGGGCCCTACGTTCTCACAGGTCCTGGACTCTGAGACCTGGATTCCAGTTCCCGCTGTGTGGCTTCCACCTGTCTAACTTTCACAGATAGGGCCGGGGAGATAGCTCAGTGGAGTAAACGGTTGCCCGGCAAGTGCAGGGTCCTGAGTTCAATCCCTGGTAGCGCAAAATAAATAAGTAACTGTCACAGGCACTTCTCAGGACGCATGACAGTGCGCTTGGCAGCCAGAGCCACGCGACACACAGCAAGCACTCATGGCCTTGGTGTGATGAGCCTAAGTCTCCACAAGTTGCGCCTGTGCAACCAGGATTTATTCCCCTCCCATCCCCAAGCACCTACCATTTGCTTGATGCCCTGGCTAAAGGCAATTTCTGTTTCTTATTTTCACTGAGCAAAAGGAAGCTTCTGGATCACATCCAGCACTCCCTCCACCAATCGCCCTTCCCAGCATGGCACCTGTCGCCCTCCCGGCACCAAGACGCGGCTCACCCAGCTATGGCTCCCTAGCTTTCTGCTCCTCCTGGACTGCTCCAGTCAGCAAGGCCAAGCACAGGCAGCAGACAGCAAGGAAGAACTCGACAGATGCCAGGCCTTCAGGAAGATGAGGACAAGGCTGGCAGAAACAGAGTAAAGGCCTGCGGAGGCCAAGGAAGGAGTCAGCACCAAGCTATTGTGATATGGGCAACTGGGCACAAATGGCTCAGAGCCCAGGGTAGTGACACATCCGTAATCCCAGCAGTGAAGAGGCCGAGGCAGGAGAACCACTTCACGTTCGAGGGCAGCCCGGGCTACAGAGTAAGACTCTATCTCATTTAAAAAAAAGGAACCAGGTGTAGTGGTACACACCTATAATTCTAGCACTCCGGACAGAGGATGAGGCAAGAGGACCCTTGCAAGTTTGAGAGCAGCCCACACCACAAAGTGAGCTCAAGGCCAGCCTGAACTGCATAGTGAGACCCTGACTCAAAAAAATAGGAAACAAATGCCATTAAAAAAAAAAAAAAAAACTAGACATGAGATGAAGCCAAGTCAACGGTTTATGAACTGAGCAAGATCTGGTAACACTGTCAGGATGTCCACAGAAGGAACAGCCCCAGAGTGGTCGGCCTGAGGGGCAGCAGCTCACGGGGTGCCCAAGATGTCACACGATGCCCGCCTGCGCTGGCACCAAGCAGCTTCCAGGAGTACCTCCTCATCCAGGCTGCTCAGATGTTTTCTGTTCCTGGGCTGGACACAATTATTTGGAAACCTTTGGGGTTTCTAGGCTTCGACGCTTCCTTCTGATCCTAGGCTCTTGGCTCTCCAGAGAAAAGAGCGACCGACAGTTCCCTGCGTGACAGCAAGGGAGCAAGAGAGCAAGGGAGCTAGGAAGCCAGGAAGCAGGTGGAAGTGGGGCGGAGCTTCAGATCAGGGGGCGATGCAGGACCCAACCCCACCTCCACGGTGCCTCCCTCGGTGTGTAATAAAAACAATGGCTTTAATGCCCAAGTTTCACCAGGATCAACCACTCTAAAAATTCTAGAAGGATCCACCAAAGAAAGAGGAGGCTGGAACAAAATGGTGAGAAAGTAACTCTACCATTGATGGGGATGCAATGTGCCCACAGAGGCGAGAAGAGTGACATGGGGACGTGATGAACCTGTGCCTGACAGAGAGGAAGGAGGGAGAGAACACAGGCTGCAGGAACTCAGTCTGGTGCCTGCAATCCCAGCGGTCAGGAGGCTGAGACAGAAAGATCGCTTCGAATCTGAGGCCAGCCTGGGTTACACAGTGAATTCAAGATAGCCTGCACTACACAGTGAGACTCGACCACAAAACAAAGCAAAGCAAAGCAAAGCAAAACACACTCAGTCTGGGGGGACATAACCCAGGCGGTGACTTCTCTGAGGTGCCAGACACAAAAGATTCGGCAGAGACTCTAATGAGACAAATGCTCAAAGGCAAGGTAGTAAGTCAGGGAATAAAGCGGGAAGATTGCAGAGCTGAGGACGTCAGCTGAGATCCACGTGACACCAAGAAAGAGCTAATAAATAAATCAGAGCAACAAAAAGCAGGAGAGACAGGAGTGAAAACCTGAGGAAGGCAGGAGGGAGGGAGGCTGCAATGACTCCAGTGAAGGCAAGACGGGGGGATCACATCTTGCCCCAGTCAGAAGAATTGTGATCCATGGGGTAGGCACAGGGGTGACAAGACAAAGGAAGATCAGTTTCCTGAAATAGAAAATCTAATACGCATAACCAGAGAAAATCTCCAGAAACAACCATTTTTTAAAATGCCCCTTGGCCCATGCCTGTAATCCCAGCACTTGGGAGGCTGAGGCAGGAGGATCAATGTGAGTTCGAGACCAGCCTGGGCTACAAAAAGTGAGCTCAAGGCCAGCCTGAACTGCAGAGAGAGACCCTATCTCAAAAAGACAAAAGAAAAATAATGTCCCCAAATGGAAGGAAAGATTTAATCTGGTTACAGCGGTTCCTAAAACCATGCTTTAAACCAGGAGGTGCTGGATCAGAACCATCTAAACGTTTGTATCTGTGGGGATGGAGGAGGCCCAGGGATAAAAGCAGCGCCAGGGGCCGTTTTCAAGTGTAAAAGGCAGCAGCAGAAGCACCCAGGCAGGAGCAAGCGCACAAACACACTCCCCACGCAATGCAGCCCTCTAGTGTTCAGGGGCCTGAGGAGGAGGCTGGGTTATGAGTACAGAACAAACACAGCATAACTGCTGAGTGTAAGGGCCAGCCAGAGAGCTCTGCAGATTAAAGTGCCTGCTTAGGCAGATGCAGGGGCCAGGGGTTCAATTCCCAGCCTGCCATGTGGCCCTGATCCCCGGGGTGCACTGAGACAGTGATTGAGACTGGGTATGGTGGCATG